>PQWD01010080.1:0-33303 GCA_019425675.1 Leucinodes orbonalis | reverse complement strand
TTTAGGCGCTATGTGTCTCAGAGACTTAAAAATCCAGTTGAATACCGATGAACTCCAACTTTTCTAACAGGATCCTATGCGAAATTTTATCAAAGCACTTAGAGTAATCAATGTACACAGCGTCGACCTGGTAACCTCTATCCATACTGATGAGGACCTCGTCGGTGAATTCGCATAAATTTGTTTCGGTGGATCTTTTATTAATAAAGCCATGTTGTTGGGTTATAAGATATGGTCTTATGGCGGGAAATAGAGTCATATATATTTTTTTCAAAAAGTTTGTGTATAACAGACAATTTTGAAATCCCCCTATAATCCCGAACATTATGCTTATCACCACCTTTGTAAATAGGGACAACGAGTGATTGCTTCCAAATTGAAGGCATCACCCCACGTGACATGGACAAGATGAAAAGAAGTGATGCAATGTGTGCCAGTTCATTATGACACTTTTTTATAAAATAAGGATGGATACCGTCTGGTCCCGAGCCCTTTTTCGCGTCCACGCACGATAAGTATTTATTTACTTTTTCTGTAGTTATCTCAATGGTGTGAATAAGACAACCACTTGATCCTCGAGACGACACGTCAGTACATAATGAGTTTGAGTCACTTTGAAATACGGATTGGAAAAATGAGTTAAACATGTTTGCAATAGTCAACCCGTCAGATCCGGTAGCGTCGTCATAGTGAAGTGTTTCCGGAATCACATTCGTACCTTTTTTAGACTTAATATATGACCAAAAACTTTTGACATTTCTTCGAATATTATTTTCTGTATTGGAGATAAAAGACCGAAAACAGGAGGTTTGTAACAATTTTATGTCCTTACGCAAATCTGAAAATCTTATATAATCGCTATACCTATTAAAAATCTTAATTTTTTGTGTATTTTTCGCTTTCGTTTAATTAATTTTATTAAATGTTTTGTGTACCAGACTGGAAAGTGACTTTCATGTTTCAACGTTCGTTTAGGGACATGGTTATCAATAATGGTATTAAGAAGCTTGTAAAAGGTGTCCACTGCCAGTTCCACATCGGGAACATTTAAACTACGCGACCAGTCAATTTTAGCAATAGCTTGCTTTATCACTTCGTAATCCGCAGCATAAAAACATCAAACGATGCGCGGCGAGGGCCTTAAGTAAGTTTCACCGCCACAAGCGTATTCTATGCCCAGCGATGGGTGGTGGGGGTCTTCAGGGAGTGACAGTGGTTCAACACGTACGACTGTGCATCTCGTTTTACAAAAAACAAGATCCAAGTATCTATTATTATGGTTAACTACATTATTATATTGCGACCACCCAGTGAAACATAAAAACATATGTAATTGCGTAACAAGTTTACATTGGTAAGGATTAGTTAAGGTCATTCCTAATGTCGAGTCATGTATATTAAAATCGCCTAAAACAATAAACTCATTATCAGGTTTATCGATACTCAAGTCTGCAATGTTATGAGGTTGGGATAAGGAGCCGAAATGATACCACACACGTCTTGAATAGAACTGAACTGTATTTCAATAATAAATGAGATTATATATCTTAATGCTAATTCGTTACATGTTTACATATAGGTATAGACACCCTTACATTTCCCCACTAGAGAGAAAAAAAAAATTAATGCTATGATTATATTTTTTTTATATTGAATGATTACAATAATAATATAATATATATATATTTATTCTTATAACATTGATTGCTTAACACAAATAGTATGTTCTTATATAATATGATTAAATTGCTTAAATAAAATATACTTTTAACATTATAACATTGTCTGAATTGTTATAAATTTGATTTCTTATAATAATTATATTTAAATTAATTATGGTATAATTTTGTCCTGTTTTTGTGTACTAAGTATGGTTTTCCATCTTTAAGTATTTCAACATTTGGAGACACATCTCTTATAACAGAGTATGGACCTAAATAAACAGAACTCATTTTGTTATTATTTTCACTTCTAAGTAAAATCATATCATTTGGTTTATACGCTACAGTTCTTACATTTTTATTCATAATTACATTTTCTTTTAACTTTACTTTTTAACAAATTGTCTCGGCCTCTTTTGAGCAGTTTGAATTCGATATTTTAATTCAATTGGATAATTTTCGTGATTATATAAAGGATCTACGCAAATACCTGAAAGATTACTGGGTAAAATACATTTTCTGCCAAAAACAAGTTCAAAAGGTGTAAATTTATGTTCCGAATGAACTGATGTATTGTAAGAAAAACACCAAAATGGTAACCAAGAACTCCATACTTCAGGATGGTTATCGGTTTGGATTCTGATAAAACTGTTTAGGTGTTTATGAGAATTCTCCAACGCTCCTATACTTTCGTGATGATATGCTGTGGAGTGTAATTGTTTAATGTGTAAAAGAGAACAAATTTCATTGAATACTGATGACATAAATTCCTTACCTTGATCTGTAGCTATATAACTTTGGAATGCCGTATCTTAACATAAAATTACTTACCAAAGCTCGTGCAACCTCCTCACTTTGTTTAGAAACTAAAGGATAAGCTTCGATGTATTTACTTAATTCGCATTGTATTGTAAGTATGTAACGATAATTATTTTGATATCACTTCTAAAGGTCCTACTAAGTCTAGATATATTTTTTAAAAGCCCAACTTGCCGTCGAGGTAAGTGTCATGGTTCCCTTAACGGAATAGAGTGCTTTTGCGTTGACATTTACATTTATGACAATCTTTTTACGAAAGAATTTAATGTCATTCCTTTTATTAGGCCAATAAAAATATTTCTTAATGTTATTATACATTCGTCTCATACCCGCGTGGCCACTTGGGGTAAGAGATGAGAAATCTTAAGAATTATTCTTATTTCATCTTTATCACTTATTCTTACAACATTGTGTAGAATGCAAATTCGTGGACCGGTCCATTTACTTTATTTATTTCTTGTAAGAACTTTTCAATGAATGTCTTAATATTTTGACATTTTATTATGTTATATTTCTTTTATATTCAATCGATTTACAAAATTCTTCTAACTTTTCAAAAATTCAGCTCGTGATCTTTTTGATGAAGAGTTTATATACTTATTAAAATACTGTGCTTACTTGGCACGTAACAAAATGTCTTACTTTCCTTATTAATCATATTTTGTTTTCTATACTTTGTTAATAGTTTTTATCTAGTATAAACTTCAATTCAACCGAATCCTTTGGCTGAATATGGGTTTCTACAACTTTTGGTTGATCAGACCAATTGCTAGTAGAAATCATATCCTCCGAGAAGATTGGTGGATTTTATATCCTTACACCGCTTACTTTGCGCCCTCGTCATCACATTAATATTATCATGCATTTCCTTTAACTCAGTACTTCTAATAGAAATCCTTGACAGCGCGTCTGCTACTGTATTTTCAGTTCCTTTAACATACTCTACTGTAAAATCATACTCTTCTATTTGAAGTCTAAACTTCATTAGTCTACTTGACGGGTCTTTTAAATTATAAAGATATACTAAGGGCCGATGATCAGTCCTTATAATAAATGCTTACCATATAAATAATATAGTATTTTATTGACCAAACGATTGCTAACATTTCTTTTTCAATCGTTGGATAATTTTTTTCTGCATTGTTTAGAATCTACTAGTATATGAAACTGGCCTGCCGTCGTTATTACATAAGACTGCACCAATAGCATAATTAGATGCGTCTGTATAAAGTACAAACTGATTTTTCTCAGAGAAATCCGGATACTTATACTCTCTTTTAACGTTTCAAATGACTGTTGGCACTTTTCTGACCATATAAAAGGTACATTTTTTCTACATAAATAGTTTAAATCATAAGCTTTTTGCGCAAAGTTTGGAACAAACTTTCTATAATAATTTACAAAAGCTATAAATCGTTTTAATTCGTCAATGTTCTTTGGGCATGGATAATTTTTAACAACTTTAACTTTTTCTGGGTCGGGTATCACCCCATTTTTCGATACCACGTGCCCTAGATACATTAGTTCCTTTTTCAAAAAATTGCATTTTAAAGGATTCAATTTCAAATTAACTTTTCGAAGTCTTTTAAATACATCTTGTAGGTTATGGTTATGCAAATTCAAAGTTCTACCAAACACAATTAAATCATCTAAATAAATTAAACACTTTTCGTAATTTAACCCGGCCATAGCCATAGTCATCATACGAGAGAATGAACCCGGACTAGTCTTTAAACCCATAGGCATTCTAGTCATCTGGTATTGCCCTGAGCAAAATGCAGTGTATTTTCTGGACTCTTTATCGAGTGACACGTTATAGTATCCCTGATAAAGGTCTAAATGGCTAAAATAGACACAACCTCCTAATGAATCTAGAATTTCCGTAATGTTTGGCAAAGGAAATTTGTCGTTTTCAATACAATTGTTTAATTTTCTATAATCTACAACTATTCGCCATCGTTTATTCCCAGTGGGATCTACTTTTTTAGGTACCAATAATAAAGGACTAGACCATTCGCTATTACAACGCTCTATAATACCTTCTGAACGCATTTTATTTATTTCATTTTCTAAAATAGATTTTTGAGAGTGTGGTAATCGGTACGGTTTCACAAATACCGGACTTATGTTTGATTTTAATTTTATCGAATGTGAATATATATCCGTGGTTGTTAACTTATCCCCCTCTACATAAAATATGTCGTTATATTTAGCACAAGCTCTCTATTGAAACTCAGTTAAATGATTTATTTGTAAATGTGACAATAACTTTTTAACCCTGTCTACATTCCTTTCAGATTTTTGAAAATTACAAATATCATATTCTGATAGGTCATGTATATCGAAATTTATATTTGATAAGGTTAAAACTTGATCAGTTGTATTTAATATTTTTACTGGCAATAACCCGTTTACAGGTTTTACTATGCAGCTTGCTACAAAAACTCCTGAAATTAATTCTGATGTACAAATTACTGATTCGCGTTCCCTGTCTGTTTGTATAAAATGTATCGTTTCACATCTAGAGATAATCTTATTTATGTTCTTTTGTATGTAAGTCTAAAACAATATTAGTATTAAAATTAGTTTGAAAAGTTATATTTTGATTTGGAAAATCAATTACTGCTTTATTTGTTTAAGAAATCTTTGCCAATTATACCAAACGCGTGGCATGGTAACGTCTCAAATACATAAAATTTATGTGTCAAACATATACCACGTACGTATAAATTTAAATAAACATATCCTATGACTTCAACTATACCTCCAATTCCTTTTATGACTGCACGTTCTTTATGGATAGAAATATTCTGCCGCAACAATTGTTTATACTTAACAGCAGATATTGACGCTCCCGTATCAACTAGCCATGCGCATAATTGGTCATGTAAAGATAAATAAACGTTACAATTACTGTCACTAGCCAGCACTGTTTCATATTTATTCACGAAAAAATTTTAACTCATTGTTGCTAGGTGCTTTTTCTGGATTTGTAACTAAATGAACATAGTTACGGCCCATCCTTTGGTTTCCACGATAATAATAATTGTTATACCTACTTGAACGAGCCGAGGGTCTACCTCGCGCTGAAGTCTGCGGATGCGCTCCTCTCACGTAACCGGTGTTGAATTGTCCGCGCCTTGGAAAAGCTCCGTGGTTACCTCTTTGTCTGAAGAAAGTACCTCGCTGCGCCTGGAATTGTTGTTATAATAAAAATTAGTACGGCTCATGTTCATGAGTTCTCCTGTTGAAGTCGATGATGACACCTCTTCGTCAACCGCAGCTTGAACAGCATCCTTCAAATAATCGAAATTTCGCGCAGATATAATTGTGCTGAGCCTACGATTTCTTAAGCCGTCTGAAAATCTCTTTATAGCAAATTTTTCATTTAAAGGTTTGAGGACATCAAAACTATCGGGATTGTTGTCAGCTTGAGAAATTGTAAGATCACACATCAACTCCGAAATTTCATTCCCAAATTCTTGAATAGTCATACTATTTTGTTTAATGTTTTGCAACTTAATTTGTAGGGCTGTTGATCCCTTTTGAGGCAGTAAATGTTTACGCATATCCTGTAATAAGTCACTTATTGAAGAATAGCTCATATTTAATTTTAATTTTGCGGACGGAGACAACCTGCTTTTTAATACAAAATTAATCAGTTTTTCCTTACATTCTTTCTTATCTAACACACTATTGTAATAGTCAATATTATCAATAATTTGTTTGATTGTGGTGACATCATTTGAGGTGAGGATATTTGTGGTGCTTAAATGGAAATGCACTTGATCCAAAATAGCCTGGTTTGATCCTCCTCCTACAGCTGTTTGCGCCAAAACAACAGTTTCATCAGGTTTTGACTGCTGTTTACCCATACTGATGTTGATTTAAAATTGCCGAACTGCGAGTAAATAAACTTAGGTAACTTCACTACGCGTGTCCAATAATAATTAAGTACTTTTATTTTTATAAAGTCCACAGAAGTCATGTTGACTACAATGTTTTTAATTCTTACGCCTTATACGGTGAAGCGGTCGGCGCCGGGCGGACCGCAACCCGAAACCCAATGGCAGGGTCGCCATATGAGGTTGGGATAAGGAGCCGAAATGATACCACACACGTCTTGAAATAGAACTGAACTGTATTTCAATAATAAATGAGATTATATATCTTAATGCTAATTCGTTACATGTTTACATATAGGTATAGACACCCTTACAATGTAATCGAAAAAGATCTGCTCGGATATTTCCTGATTCCCGCTTTGAAGAAAATAACAACAAAATTTACTCAAAATCTTTGTATTCCCAGATGGATTTATGATAATATTTACGCTAGTTATTTCTGTATCGGCAAGGGAGGGTAGGCGGCGCTCCGACCGAACGTCTACCGGGAGTCCATGTCGTACCGCAATGAGTGTACCGCCCCCCCCTCGACGTACCATGACTATCATAGTCCATAGTCATAGTCATCCGTTCTGTATACTTCAAATCGTGAATCAAACAATTCCGCATCAAAAATTCCAGGCATAAGCCAGGTTTCCGTCAAACAAATTACATCATAATCGGAATTTAACAAATTCTCAAAGAATACACCAGTTTTACTCCTTAATCCTCTTACGTTCTGTTAATATAATTTTAAAAACACGGTTTCATTGGGAGTAAAATATTTCTTATGAATAGCACGCCTTTATTAAACAAATTGCTCAAATTAAAATGATAACATTGATAACCAAATGTATAAAAATATAACACTGTACAATAAAGATTACTATGACATAAATTATTGTCGTTTTTTAAACAATTATTAATAATATATGAATACATTATATTATTGACTGGTAAAAATATAAGCCCGTTCGACGGTAAGCTACAAATTCGTCATTTAAAAGAGAGCACATAATAAGTAAGTACTTTTACTCGTATAGTTGAAAACACTACGTCAAACCCACAGATTTCCCAATACAGGAGATGGGGCAAGCCGCGTTTTTAAGTGCGACAAATGTAAGCTCAACGAGCATACACTGGCTGCCAGTTTACGCTCTGTGAGACGAGTTAAGACGCACGAATATTAGAAGAAATAACCGTTTTTTCCCAAAATGCCATCCTGTGCAATTGTAACATGCCATCATCGCAATGAATCAGTAAATTTACCAAGAAATATAATAACTTTTCAAAGGTAAGAACCGAAAAGAAATTGCGACACTGGGACTGCCTATAAACTTGGCGGCTTGTCCAGTCTAATTGTATATTCGGATGTCTGTGGTCAAACCATTCGAGACTGCCACACTGTTGTTTGCAGTATATTGCCTCCTGTGTATCAAGTTGTTTGCGGAGTTCACATTTTAAAACAGCAATGATAATTTTTTTTTTCCTCGCGCCGGGCCTCACGGCGTAGAGGAGCGTCCCCCGGGTGGCGGATGGGGGAATAATCGGTGGCACAGCTTACGCCTACGTTACCGGTTAAGTCCAATGGGCTCGCTGACCAAACTAAAATGTGGTCCTCCAGCATATCGGGGGTTTTGCGGCGGGCTAACTCCCCTCCCATGGAAAAACAACAATGTTACGAAACCGAAACGAAAGAATAAGAGAAACGATCCGATCACAAAAACGACGACCCCAGGCGTGGCATAAAGGACTTAAGATTAGCTTCGTGGAATGTTCGTTCCTTACACAGACCAGGCGCTTTGTACCAAATTAATAAAGAATTGTGCAGATATAATGTGAACATAGCAGCAATTCAAGAGGTGAGGTGGCCTGGTTCTGGTGAGTGTGATGTGGGGACAATGCTACCCTATTCTACAGCGGGAACGACAATGGAAAACACGTTCACGGTACAGGATTCATTGTTTCCAAACCACTCCTTAACAGAATCATTAAATTTGATCCAGTTTCCGAGCGATTGAGTGTTCTTCGCATCCGAGGAAAGTTTGCCAATATATCACTTGTGAATATATATGCCCCAACTGAGAGGGAAGTTGACGATGTTAAAGATGATTTTTATGATCAACTAGAATCAGTGTACGATCAACTGCCCAGCTATGATATTAAGATAGTCCTCGGGGATGCAAATGCAAAAATTGGACACGAGGATGCCTTTATTCCAACTATTGGAAAACATAGCAAACACGACCACTCTAACGACAATGGTCATAGGCTCATAAGTTTTGCTTCCGCTAAGAACTTGGTCATCGGAAGCACTATGTTTCCCCATAAAGATATACACAAAGGAACCTGGCGATCGCCGGATGGATATACTGTCAATCAAATCGATCACGTTCTAATAGACTCTAGACACAAGACTACCATTCAAGATATAAGATCATATAGAGGCGCCGATTGTGATACTGATCATTATCTATTGGGTATTAAACTTAGGTTGAAAATTCAGTTCACCAAAAAAATCTGCAAAACCCCAATTTTACAAATAAACACAGGAGCACTAAAAGAAACACATATAAGAGATAATTTCAGATTAGAACTTCGCAATAGCTTCCGAGGATTAGAGGTTGAAGATATAGAGCAATCTTGGGAAAGTATAAAAACTATCATGAAGGAAACGGCAGTCAGAGTATTGGGAACAGTGAAAAAGAAAAAGCGTAGGAAATGGTGGAATAGTGAGTGTGAAGTGGCTGTAGATTTAAGAAGAAAGTACAAAATCCTGTCGGAGCAGGATAGTCGACATACAGAAGAATATTTAAAGTTAAGAAAGACAGCAAAACAGACCATAAAAAAAAGTAAAAGGCAGCACCTGGATGGCATAGTCAAGAACATGGAGTGCCTTATCAAGGCTAATGAGTCTCGCAAGTTCTATCAGGAACTAAGATTGCACAAGAAAGCGTACCAACCTATTACCCAAGTGATGGAGGACTCCAATGGCAATCTGGTTTCTGATAATGAACGACTGAAGTCCATCTGGCGAGATTACTTTCAGGGGCTGCTGAATTGCCCAGCACCCGAAGAAACAATAGCCCGGCCGGCGGCGGATAACGATACGGAAGTAGAACCCCTTCACTTGAAGAAGTGAACATGGCCATTTTGAGGTTAAAAAACAACAAAGCTCCAGGTATCGATGATCTGCCGTCGGAGTTATGGAAATGCAGTGGGGAAGCTGCGCAGACAAAGCTATATGAGCTCATACGGAAGATCTGGGATAACGAAAGGCAGCCCAGTGAATGGAACGTGGGAGTCATCTGTCTTCCTCTCCACAAAAAAGGAAGCAAGAGGAAGTGCACAAATTATCGCGGTATTGCTTTGTTGCCCACGGCGTACAAGGTCCTATCATATGTGCTGCTTAGGAGGTTAGAACCCTTCTCTGAGAAAATTCTCAGCGATTATCAAGGAGGGTTTCGACGAAATCGCAGCACTATACCAAACTGACCAAATCTTCCTCCTTAGACAACTCATGGAGAAGAAGTGGGAATACGCCCAAAGCATTCACGCATTGTTTGTGGATTTCAAAAAAGCCTACGACTCTATAGACCGAAATGCACTTTACTCCATCCTCCGTAGTTTTGAGATCCCGAATAAGTTGGTAACCTTAATAGAGGTGGCCACGAGGGACAGCAGGATGAGAGTTAAGGTAGCAGGAGAACTCTCGGACGAGTTCGCGGTCGATACCGGTCTAAAACAAGGGGATGCCCTGTCCCCTATGCTGTTCAACTTAGTGCTGGAATTTGTGCTTCAGAAAGTGTTGACACTAGAATCGGGGCTACAACTCAATGGGCAGCATAGGGTGATAGGGTACGCAGATGACCTTGTATTGTTAGGGGAAGACCGCGAACAGGTGGTAGAGGCAGCGAGTGTTCTAGAGGAAGAGGCGAAGGCTGTAGGCCTCAGGATCAGCCACGAAAAAACAGAATATCTCCACATGAAACGCCGCAAAAATATCTGCGATAAAAGGGAAGACCTACATGTGTGGGATATAAAGTATATTGGAGTTAGTAAATTTAAATATCTGGGCTGCACTGTTACGGACATGAACACCAGAGCGGAGGAAATTGACGTCCGAATTCAAAACGCTCTTCGAGGTAGTGCAGCCCTACATAAGGTGTTGGTGTCCAAGCTTCTGAGTAGGCAGACAAAAGTCCGTATCTACAAGACCGTCATAAGACCCATTCTTATGTACGGTTGTGAGGCTTGACACTAACACTTAAAGAGGAGGATAAACTTTTAGTGGCGGAACGGAAAATCCTCCGTAAGATCCTGGGTCCAGTGCAAAGAGGGGATGGAAGCTGGAGAGTCCGTAAGAATGTGGAGATCCAAGAACTAGTAGCCGAACCAAATATCCTTGGAGAAATAAAAGCCCACCGCCTCCGATGGCTCGGCCACTTGGTTAGAATGGGGGAGGATCGGGGAGTACTACGAGCATATCTTAGACAACAGAGTGGACGGCGTCCAGTCGGTCGTCCCAGATATCGCTGGAAGGATATGGTGGAGGCTGATCTGCGTGAGCTCGGGATCGAAAACTGGGCAGAGGTTGCACAGGATAGAGACCGTTGGAAGTCTCTCGTTTCGGAGGCCAAGACTCACTTTGGGTCGTTGAGCCATTAAAGTTAGTTAGTTAATGATAATTTTTTGCATCAGTACGACTGCCAATTGATTAAAAACCGGGTAAAGGAAAATGAACAAAAGCCATGCGAAGAATCCACTGGCCACCAAACCTTTGAGTCAAATGCACCTTTTATTTTACCACATTGTATTTAACATAATGATTAGCTAAAACTATGGGTTTTACATATTGAAATATAAATTACTCTTATGTATCTTTTTAACGAGTCTCTCTGATGTAATATGAAGCACAGGAGATTTATCTATTCGACGAACCAATAACCGTACAGTTACGAACCAACAAAAAAGCGTTTTTCTCTCTTGCCCTTAATTTTTGCCTGCTGAAGTAGATACTAGTTCTTTGAAGATAAGTGGTCGTTTGCATAAATTTGACTTTCAGACCCAATAAAGCCCACTTCGCTCGCCTTTTATTTTTATGGTTTCTCAGAGCTGCTAGGAAGTCGTCTTTTTTATATCTAGATTGGAGCTTTAAGATGACTGGTTCAGGCTTTCCATTTGCATCACCTTTCACTGCAACTCTGGTAACGAAATCAATATCCGTATCCACATCTAAATGAAAAGAACAGTACTCGGCGAGGCGTTTTACTGTTGTTAAAGTTCTCACCACTTTTATACGGAATCCCATTAAATTGGATATTCGAACGTCGAACTCACTGATCATTTTTACCATTGGTTGTCACCAGATTTTTAATAACATCCTTTAGTTCATTTACTTCAGTCTTGACATTTTCGATCGAAACCAGCTGAGTCTCTACTTCTGCCACTCGTTGAGACAATCGTCTATTTTTGAGTTAAACGCCGACTTCAGATGCGAAATATCCTCCTTAACTTGCTTCAAATCGGACTCCATTTTCTGAAATGTTTGGAATTGCTTTTGAAGTTCGGTGACTCTATTCAATATATCATGTATCATGTCATCCTTTGAGAGTGGCGTAGGACTTTGTGATCTTGATATACATGTTATTTCTACTGCAAGCCCCGTCGATAGACTAGGTACAGCTGGGGATCTAGTATTTGATGGTGAGGGGCTTTGATTCTGGGACTGTGGGTCATTAGTATCACGGCAAGTTGCACAACGCCACGAGTCTCTGCCATCTCCTAGCCTCTCAAATCTTCGCTCCGAAGTGCCGCACATTTAAATGGTATTTTAATTTACATGATGTGCATTGAGGTCCATGGCCGACCGCGTTCCGGCAAGTGCCACACTGACTAGTAGAAAACATGTTGAGAAACACTGCCTATTTGGAAAGGATTGCGAAATAGCCGCTCTGCAACGAAGCGCGCGTGTTTATCCAACGATACCTTGAACAGTACTGAATATATATAACGTTACATATGTGTCCATCTATATTCCTTACCCTTCCTCCGTAATTTTTGACGAATTCGAAAACTTGATTCAAGGCCTTCCTAAGCCTATTATAATATTAGGTGACTTTAATGCTCAGCACCAGGCATGGGGAAGTACAAACTCCAATCATTATGGTAGTAGAATCTTAGATTTCATAGATGAACATAATTTGTGTATTTTAAATACAGGTCTCCAACTCGACGTACCTTTCTCATGAAGGTGTCAGCGCCCCAGACATTTCGATCTGCTCTCCCAGTTTAGCATCCTCCTTAACTTGGACCACGTTATCTTCAACCTTTGGTAGTGATCATTATCCAATTCATATAAGTTTTCCATCAATTGGTAAATCTACCCATCTCCGACCCCCACGAATGCAATTCAAATTAGATAATGCTAACTGGAATTTATTCAAAGAAAAAGTAGAGGAGAAAATTTCGAGTCTCCCTGAGGTAACTCATAGTAATCAGTCTGCATGTTCTGAAGCATTCGCTTCTCTTTTGGTACAAACTGCTAGGGAAATGTTTCCAGTTAAAGGTCGTCGAAACCCTAAGCTTCCTTCTCCTCTTTGGTGGGATAGTGAGTATTCAACAGCAATCAAGAAAAGAAAAGAAGCTGAAAAACGATATTGTGCTCATTCTACAGAGGAAAATTTTAATATTTTATCTGAAATCATCACTAGCACAAGAAAATTGCTCAAGCAAAAAAAGTGGGAAGGTTGGAGATCCTTTTGCTCTTCCATTTCTCCTAATACTCCTCCAACAATTGTATGGAGTAATATCAAAAGATTTAGGTCAGCTTTTAAGGAAACGAATATCTCTCATCTTCAAGAGCAGGTAGCTGAGGACTTTGTAGATAAACTTGCTCCTCCATTTATCCCCTTAGATAACTGTTTATCCAGCCCATTATCTTTACCTGTAATGGACGAATGTTCTTTATCTGCACCGTTTAGTTTTGATGAACTTAAAGGTGTACTGTCCACATTGAGGAACTCAGCCCCTGGTAGTGATGGTATTCCATATTCATTTGTATGTCACTTAGATGACTCCAGCCTACCATATTATTTTCCATAATTAACTCCATGTTGTTGACCGGTATTGTTCCTTCTGCCTGAAATCTCAGGATATAATTCCAGTTTAAAATCCAATAAATCTCCAAATTCTGCTTCTTCTTATAGACCAATTGCACTTTCTTCGGTCCTTATTAACATAGCTGAACATTTGTTAAAAAACCGTTTACACTGGTTCATAGAAAGCAAAGGGTTGTTAGGGAATACTCAATCCCACCAAAAACATTCTGTAAAAAATCTAGTCAAGTCTCGATGGAGCTGCTTGATTATCTCTAAAAAGTAATGAAATCAAGACAAAGACGTGCCAAGTCTAAGGTTCCTTACTGCAATTAATTAATTATTATGGTTGATGTTGTATGACTTGGCCGTTGAAGAGTAAACAAGGATACAAAACTGGGTGCTTCATGACACCATTGCACCAATCTGTCGCCAGAACCGCTACCCATTTAAGGTAAAAATTTGCCACTTGGAAAACGGTGATTCAATAGCCCATCGATTGTAGGCTTGATAAAGCCACTAACGTATAAAGAATGTTCAACGGCCAAGTCACACAACATTTACCATAATAATTAATTAATTGCAGTAAGGAACCTTAGACTTGGCACGTCTTTGTCTTGATTTCATTACTTTTTAGAGATAATCAAGCAGCTCCATCGAGACTTGGCTAGATTTTTTACAGAATGTTTTTGGTGGGATTTTACTTCTTTTTGTAGAAACTTGAAAGGAATATTGAGACGACCCATTGGGTGTAATGGTTGAAACGTCGGCTACTACACCAAGGGTTCCGGGTTCGATCCCCGGCAGTACCTACAAATATTTTGTGTGCACCAACATGTCTGTTTGTATTGGTCTAGCGCGCTCGACTTGGCGGGGGCACTACCGTGCCCCCCGATTTTTGACATCGGATGAAGCGGCCCACCATGTTTAAAGGCGGTATGTCAATCTCTTATAGTTGGCTGGTCTCTTTTGTTATCTAAGCAGGGTCACAGGTACTCAGATCTTCGATTATCCAAGTTATTATAGTTTTCCCTTTATGTAACCATTAAACCCTGACTCTGTACCAAATTTCAGCTCTGTGAGTTAATGGGAAGTACTAGTTCTATTTTGATGATCATGAGTGAGTGAGTGTCTGTCGAAAATGCGAAACTTTGCTTTCGCTTAACGTCGGAACTAAATGACCTACAGACTTGGAATTTTGGATTTAAAGTAAGTTATTATATCTTACTAGATGACGAAAATTTCAGCGCTCTGGTATTATCCAAAGGTTCTTCAAATCGGGGCCTGAAAATGCGGCGAAATGGATCCTATAAAGGATGGTACGGCAGTGTTTGCTTCGCGCTCGACTTGGCGGGGGCACTGCCGTGCCCCCAGATATGGATTCAGAAAAGGCAGAAGCACTGCGGACAGTTTAGGCATTTTCACTAGTGATATTCGTTTAGCTTTTTCTTCTAATAAATCTCTTGTTGCCGCGTTTTTAGATAATAATAATAATAATCTTTATTGAAACCAAATTACATGTTTTCTAGTTACTATAAACGTTAACACCTGCAATAGTCAAAGACTGTGTCGCAGATGCTAGCGCCCACCTCACAATAAACGGGTGTTTCAGACAGGAGCTTTATATAATTATAACACTTCTTATTAAATAGTATAACGAACAAAGACAAAAGTATCTGTATAATAATATTTATGAAAGTAAGAAAGATATGTGTGGGTGAAAGTGCTGGTGTAATAGTTTAAGTTTGCGTGCGTGTTATGTGTGTGTGTGTGTGTGTGTGTGTGTGGATGTGTGTGTGCGTGTATGTATGCATGTGTGTTGCCAGAGCACAGATTCTACTTTATTAAGGCCTCAACTCTATCATAGTCGAGGCTTAGGAGATATTCTTTTAAGATAATGTTGCATTTGAATAGAGGCATTGAATATATATTTAACTCTTTATTTAATATATTATATAATAGCGAGGACAAGTAATCGTAATGGTGCTTTGCCAATACCAGCCGGTAGCTCGTTGTAGTACACACTTTATCTTTTCTTCTTTTGTTGGCAAAGAGATCAGGAACAAATACTAGGGATTTGTGTTTACGAAGAACAGTATTCAAAATAAATAATTTTCTTATGGAAAGAACCTGCCAGAAATCAAAGATTTGTTTGGTCGGATATCTGATCGGTTTGTAAGCCATCACTTTCAAGACTGCCCTTTGTGCTCTTTCAAGCTGAATGATTTTAGTCTTTCCAGCTGCACCCCAACTAGTAATGCAGTACGTAATAATGGACTGCGCTAACGCCAAGTAGACAGTCCTTAGAGTGTTCAAATCAGCTCCAACTCTCAGTTTACTGAACACGAAGATAAGCTTACGAACGCGCATTGTTACACAATTAATATGTTGAGTCCAAGACAAAACACTATCAATCATTACACCTAAATATTTGATATTGTGTGTACGCAATATTCTAGGGCAGGAACAGGGATGCTTGTTGCAGTTGTGAACTGATATCTCAAACGATGAATCTGGCTTCAAAGTGAGTTTAGGAGCGAATGTAATAAAGTTCGTCTTACTTGGGTTGAGAGTCAAAAGATTACGGGTTAACCACACCCCCACCGAGCGCATAGCTGATTCTGCGCAAGTACGTGTCTCGTCCCAACTTCGTCCATGAACAATGATTGCCGTGTCGTCAGCGTATGAGACTATTTTACTATTATGCAATTGTAACATACACAGATCATTTATATAAATCAGGAACAAAGTCGGGCCGAGGACACTTCCCTGTGGCACGCCGTACGCGACGGATTTTGCCTGACTTGTGTAGTTGCCAATTTTTACATATTAAATACCTCTAACACCGATGCGTTGAAGTTTTAATAGTAGCAAGGGAACAGATACAGTGTCAAATGCTTTAGTAAGATCTAGGAATACACACAATGAGTTTAATTTACTATTTAAGTTATTAACTATCGTACTAGTTAAACTTAAAACTGCGTCTTCTGTCGACTTTCCATACCTAAAACCGAATTGGTTTGATGCAATCACATTAATGAGTCTTTTATTAATCAGCTTTTCTAAAATTTTTGAAAGTATAGGTAAAACTGATATAGGTCTGTAATTGTTGACACTGTATCTATCTCCACTCTTGTAAATTGGATGGACTAAAGCACGCTTAAACACCTTTGGAAAAACTCCTGTAGAAAAACACAGATTAAATATGTGCTTAAGTACCGGAACTAATAGGGTAAAAGCCGGATAGTTGCCACACTTTTTGAAAAGTTCCTTTAAAACTTGTATACTAATACATTTTTTATTCAAATTGTATTCTCAAACATAGTTCATTATTCTTGTAACATACCTATTATAAAAGATATATAAATATTATAAATTTTGAGTAATCCAGTTTAATATGACCTCTAAAAAAGAGGATAGTTGCCTACTACAGCGGATAGTAGCCTAACGTTAAAAATGGTTCGGGGGATACTTGCCCAATGTGAGGATAGATGCCCTTCTGTTTTTTTTTCAAATAAAAATGAACTTATATTAATTTAAATAATCAGTTTTTATTATTAAATACAATCTTTTATTCAGTATTAATTAAAGTTAAATTATAATCATAAAATTATAACAATAATAGACTTCAAAATAGTAAATAACTGTCCAAAATAAAAATGTAGGTAATGTTATTTATTTTGAAGATAGAACAATAAACAAAAATAGAATTAACTTTGGCATTAGCCTCTATTAAGTAAGTATTCAGTCCTTATAACTTACTGAGATCCTTTATTATGTACTAAGTACTAAGAGAAGTTAAATTATTACTTAATCAACACTTAAAAATACTAAGGTTTTAAATTGGAGCTAAGTTAGTGAACATGTAATTTTTTAATTAAATATTAGTATTTATCTTAAATATTAAAAATATCGTAATCAACTTTGGCATTAGCATTGATTATCACCAGAAGTTAAGCTTTTCAACTTGCCACATCTTATGCAGTAGTTTTTGCGTGTTGAACAAGTTTCATGCAACCACATTCGACACATTTGACATTCAATCCAATCTGATTTCGATTTAGTTAAATTATAATTTTCAAAACATTCTACACAATAATCATCAACTGAAACTTCTTTCTTGGTTTCTATTTTTGAATTAACATTTTTTACTTTTAATATATTTTCAGCATCTCCAATAGATGTTTTAGTTTTTTTGCCTTTGATTAGTAGCCCTTTGGTTGCTTTTCCCTTAGATATTTTTGAACTTATAAATTTTCTTCATTTTCACTGTTAGAACTGTAGATACGAGTTTTTCTTTTCCTTAGAGCCCTTCCTTCTGTCAGTTCAATAAAATCTGTGCTTTCTGATTCTGATTCACTGCTGGTAGTATCTCTATATTGTTTTGATTTTTTATTTTTTTGTAGTCGCCCTTTTTTCTTCGTAATCTTTTCTTTGCTACTAACTGGTTTGTTTTTTGTTTCTTTTGTTTGTTTCATTACGCTTGTTTTCTTTACTTTCTCAGTTTTATTCTTCTTCTCGATTATTTTATCATTCGAGTTTAAAATTTCTGCTGATTGTTTAGCCCTTTTAGACATACTCAACGGAATTTTTGGTATAGGAGATGATTCATGTAAAAATTTCGATGGTGTTTCTTTTTGTTGATCTTTGTTCTGTGACTCATTTATAGATATCAGCGATGGCAATGATAGTTCAGTATTATCTAAAATGTAATTTTCAATCTCACCATCTTCTAGGGCTAAACAATCATGAGAAAGAGCCAAAAGACTCGACGATGGCCTAGGTGGTGTGCATCTCTGGTTCACACTGTCCTGCTCAGCTTCATTTATGATAGTTTCTGGATTATTTTTATCACTTGGGACTTGATCGCCTTGTACAGTCACTTTGTTCTGTTGACTTAGTACATTACCTCGGTCATATTCAGATTCCTGTATCTGCTCACGTAACGCAAGTTCTCCAGAAGCGCCTAGTACTTGATCGTTTATAGTTTCAGACTCTTGTTCCTGCGTAGCTCCCCAATGCAATATCTGATATAGCAAATTCAGAATCAGACAGAGCATTTGGATTGACTGGATAGATTCCGCTACCGCGTATTGCATTAGCAGGTGTAGTTGCTCGAATCCACGCCCTTGCTATAGTTGACCAGAATTGTACCGGTTCAGTTTTTTTGTGGATTGGTGCGAATAAAATTGTTTGTTTCCGCATAATAGTATTTTTTAAATGGTCCGAATACAGATACGTCCAAAGGTTGTAAAGCAGAAGTAGTATGACTCGGTAAACAAAGCAGTATCACATCATTGTCTCGACAAGTTTCCAGCATATTGACAGCACTGGAATGCGATGAATGACCATCTAAAATTAGTAATACCTTTCCTGGAGGCTTGCGGGGTATAAAATGTTCGGTCAGCCACTTGTGAAAAAGTTCTGAGGAAATATATGCTGATTTCTTTTGCATATAAACTTTTGAACCAGGCGGAGTCCTTCTTCAAATTCTGGCTTTTTATTTACCCCTTCATAATCAGAACAGGTGGGAGAAAATTGCCGATAGCATTGCAACAAGCAACAACGGTAATTGTTTCGCCTTTTTCACCGAAGTAAGTGATTTCACTGCTCTAGTACCTTTCTTGGCCAATACCTTGCCAGGTTTATTGTTGAGTTGGACACCGCTTTCATCCATATTGAAAATTCGCTCCGGCTTATCTAGCAAATCATTATCAGTTAGGACTTTTATGAGTAGATCAAAAAATTTGGCTACTTCGGCCCTGCTTAGACCCTTCGCTCTTTGAATTGATAAGCCCTCAGCTTGCCTCACAACTATTTCGGGATTTCTTTCAAGGAAGCTTTTCAACCATTGCGGTCCAGCAATTTTAGTTTCATTATTAAAATTGTGCTTCAATTCTAGTTTTTCGGCAAACTGATAGGCTAATTGGCGAATTAAACTTCTTTCAGGAGGAAATCCTGCATCTCGAGCTTCAATATATGGAAACTAGTCTTTTTTCATTTTCAAAGCCAAGGGCAGGTATTTTCCTAGAAGTGTTAAAATACAATTAGATAAGTAGGTAAATATGTAAATACATAGATTATTATATGTATTTATAAGCTAAATATACAATTTTAAATCCTTGACATACCTTGGGTTACCAGAGTGCCTAGTACGAGTTTACGTTACTCACGCTCGATCGTGAGCGCGTTTACTTTTTGTATGGAATTTCAACACCGCCACCTAGTGGGCACTAGCTGAAACCAAAATCTTGAGTACGAGTTTTTAACGCAGTCGAAATCGAACGCGTACTATTCGATCGACGTTACGTTTCCATGGATTATATGGATGTTGCGAGTACGAGTTTCATTTTTGACAGTTCTACTCACCATTTCGAGTAAACGCAACGCAAATCGAAGTGAAAACTTCTCACGTATCATTTTCAGTGAGAGAAGGAAATAATAGTGCGAAACACGCTACTAGCCTTAACACTAGGAAGAAGAATTGCAGTAAACATGGTCAGCCGATCTTTTTTTGCATGGAGGATGCATGCGGCTGGTGAAAAACACGATTATTGCGAATATACCTAACACAAATAAAAATTCAACAGCCCGATCATCGTTTGATCCATCTCAGTGAGCACCAATTTGTGCGAAGATACAGAGTAACTAAATCAACATTTTTGTCATTATGCAGTGAACTGAAGCGGGAAACTAATTTGAGATCAAGTCAACGGGTTTCTATTGAAATTAAGGTATGTTTTATTAATTAGTGCAAATCTTGCGTACCGACCCAGCCGTACTACCTATACATAATTATATTTTTTTGTTACAGATACTCACTGCCTTGTTTTTTTATGCTACGGGTTCGTATCAAAGGCCTATTGCAGTTTCAAAATATATATATATATATATAAATTGTTGCAACAAAATGGAGAAACAGTCTGGCTTTTTAGGTGAAATATTAATTTAATTTATTTAAAGTATGAATTATAGTTAATATTATAATATCAATTATGAAATGTTATTTAAATTATAGGAGATACTATCATTAGATTCATTAGGGAAAACATACCTAAGAATTATTTAATAAATATTAAACTTGTAACTTTTGATTTATGTTGTAGCGCACAACACAAACTTGTAATATGATTTTTTTTATTTATAAATGAGGCATACTTACCTATATTTTAATCTTTTTTTACATGTGATGGTGTTTTGCAGAATGTATTTGAAATGTTTTCAATTTAATGCATTCAATGTTATTATTTTCTAGATCATGAGAGTAAAAAAAAAATGTGCATATCGAAAGAGAAGACCCCAATAATGATTTGATCAAAGGAAGACAATTAAGAAATCAACTGTTGAGAAGACTGCAATGATATGAAGATATTGTTTATATAAACTTATGTTTTATGGTAACATATTACATACTTTTAAAATAAAAATCAGTTATTATAAAATAATATTTATTCACAATATTTGTATTATTATATATAGAGCTCTAACAGCTATATTTTGCCAGACCCTCGGAACTTGTATTTCACTTTGGTGAATTTTATTTTTCTCCCTTTTCAATTCTGTTTTCTTTATGCTGTAGTATTTGGAATTTTCTCCTCTCCTCAGAGCGAAGAAAATGCTCTGCTGCCTGTGCCGATTGTGATTGTAAGACCTGTCTGGTAGGAGACCTTCGTGCCCTGGTGAGCCTTCTTCTTCTGGGTGTAGATGGCCAGGCAGAGTAGGTTGCTCTTGAGCAACAGGAGAAGAGGCAATGGGTTGTGTTTGCCCAGAGAGATCTGGCTGTGGATGTGTCCCACTCTCAATAATGCCATGTGAAACATTATTAGGTGTATCAAATATATCTGCAAAATATAATGCCTTATTATTATATTAAAATTTTTGACAAAACTTTTGTTTGTAACAATGCCTCTTTTAAATATCATGTCTTAAAGGTCTTCTTCCTATTTTTATGGCTTTTAGCATGTCTTTAGTATCTACAGCAGTCATATTGGTATTGGCAAATAAAAAAAAATAGTGAAACCAAAGTTAAGAAACACAAGTTCAAATTTATTCAGGCTAAGAACTATGATTGATTACCTTGTATATCTATTGTTGTAACCAAGTTTGATGGAGATTCATCAATTCTGGTATCATGGCTTGATTGAGGGTCTGAAAAAATTAAGATACATAGGTATTCAAATCTTTACAATATAATCAAGCATTTGAAGGTTTACAATTAACTTGTAGTTCTATCTGACCCATTTGTAGCTCACTAGAGGGTCCAGCCTCATACCAAGGTTGAGTAGCTGAAATGTAAACAAATATTTAGATTTTTTTCAAATATTCATCTACTATCACTGTCTTGGTTATTTTTATTCATAGGTGTTCGATTTGATTGATCCACTGGTAGACTATATAATATAAGTAATAAATACAAACCTGTAAACACCCAGCCTCTTCAATTGCTAAGCCAGTATCAACTTGGACGCCAATCAAATTAAGCAACCTTTCTTCCAAAGATGTGAAACGTTTGGAAAATATAGCAGGTCCACCTCCAGTACCCTTAGCCAATCTATTAAGGCGAGCTGCTTTTTTTGTATTATTTTTGAAATCGCTCCACACCTAGCATGAAAAAAGCAATAGAATTAAACCACCACCATAGAAACCAAGATTCCACAACGAATGTGATAGAAATTCACACACCTTTTTCCATTTCTCAGTTGATTTCTTATCACCACTAGCCTCACTATTTAACAATTCCGTGAGAGGCTCCCAACTTTTCAAACACCTATAAGCTTACTATTCCATATAGGTGACCAATAGGTCAAATTGAGTCGCACTTGTTTTCATTATTTTAATGTATAAAAAACCACTAAAACCTTAGGAAAAAGTAAATTCCTTAAGCAAAAGAATATAGAATATTTGTTTACTTTGAAATTATGAATTGTCAAAACTTGTCAAGTATCTAGAAACAGACCAATTTAAAAAGGTGTCCTATGAGCATAAAGTTCTAACTAAGTAAACTTTCTTCCGAAAATGGTCGGCTGTGAACGTCTATGATTTGTGATTTCCATTTCGCCAACATAACAACAAAAACACTCACCAAACGAAGTGAGTAAACGCAGATCGTGCGTAAAAACTCGTACTCAGACATGCTCGATTAACTATGCGTTTGGCGTTTACTCGATTAACGCGATCGAAAAGTAACGCGTTTAGTTTTATGTAACTCGTACTAGGCACTCTGCAGCTGGTTTCTTTTTTCATACCGTCTCCTTAAGGTTCGAGATGATATGCCATAAATCCGGGATATTTCGTTGATACTTTTTTGTTGTTTATTTAGTTTGAGGATGTGTAGAATATATATTATGTTTAGTTAATCATACTTCATAACTACTATGTTTTATATACCTAAATGTACACTAATATAAGGAATGATGCATTAAAATATATTCAGTATTTACTCAGCATTCTTTGGTTTCACTTCTAAGAGCTCCCATATTACATGGCGACCCTGCCAGGATAGATTCGCGTGCGCGAGAATTTTGACACCGTTCGCCTGCGCGGCGCCGACCAATTTTACTTATATGGGCTCTGAACTATAAACAACGTGTTCTCGGGACGAAGTTTACATTGCTTAATAAAAATGACTTCAATAAAATTATCTAGCAACAACGGTTGTGTGCTAAAAGTGAGTTTAAAAAATGGGCAAACAGCAATCTAAGGAAGAGAAGATCGTGATAGCGCAGAATGCAGCAGGGGGCACGAATAGTGCGCCAATTGAGGAGCTGCGCTTCCATTTACAAACTTCAAGCATCCTGTTAGGCGTAATAGTCCTCTGCCTGGGTTTTGGAGTCCTGTATGGAGGGTTCTGGTTATACAGAAAATGTCATATACAATGGATACAACAGGAGTTTGAGCGGAATGCGAGTGGCAGCAGGGTGAGACGGTCTTCCTTCCGACGGCGCCAGGTTTACCCCGATTTGAAGATTGAAGATAGTAAAGTTTAAAAGTGTGAGAAAAGTGTAACGTGTCAAGTGAAGTGCGGTTACATAAATTAGCGTACATGGGAAGCTCGGCAAAGGAAATGGACATTATTTAGTGGACTATAGCATTTATGTATATAACAAAAGTTATGTTAAACTTATTACTCAAATAAAATAGAAAAAAAAGATAGATATAAAAATGTTTTATAAAACTATATAAAAAGCAATAACATTAAAAGTAAATGTTTTTTAACGATTATATAATAGAAAGTTATGAAAAGGTAAATATATAGGAAAATATATATATATATATACCCAAGTTTAGTGTAATAATAATAATTATGTGTACTCGTGTGTTAAAATTTTACAGTTCATTCTGAAGATCAAGGGGTCTCAAACTTATACAGGTATGTTAATACTTTTTTTTTTTTACTTGTATGGCAGCATTTTTAAAGAAATTGTATGATGACTTATTTGCTGTGAGAGTGTACCTAATTAAAATAGGACCAGCTAGACGCCAAGGAAAAATATTGCAAGCAAAGTTAGATGAAGCTAAAGTTATTATAAAGCAATATAATAGTTATATAGAAAGTATTGACAAGAAAACCTTAGGCGATGATGAGCTTTTTCTATTTTTAAAATGTTGCGAGGATATTAAAAAATTGTTTGTTCAAATTACAGAGTTGTGTCGAATGTCTGAGAGTTCTAGCAGTTCTTCAACAATGGACAAATTCGACCTGAAAGTAGCTTTGAGCTTATTGCCAGTAATGAATGACGAACTTTCTAATTTACGACAACTTATTGATAATATTGAGTACTATAGTTCGATTCTCAATGCTGAGTCACAGTCACATTTAATATATTTTGTTTTAAAAAGCAGATTATCGCAGTCAGCTAAACTAAAATTAGCATTAAAATACGATACTGTCTCTAATCTCTTAAATGATATGAAAGTGTTACTTTTGCCAAAAAAGTCCACTAGTGCTTTACAAAAACAATTTTTGAATTGCAAGCAAAATGATGTGTCTATTGATGCTTTTGGTAAAACCTTATCCGAATTATTCGTTGATCTTACAATTTCTCAATCTGAGGGAAATGTTGAAAAATTTAATATGTTGAAATCCATCAACGAGAAACAAGCAATTAGGCAATTTAGCGATGGATTAAGAAATCGTAGGATAAGCACGATTATTACGGCTCAGAGATTTGATAATTTGAAAGATGCTATTCAAGCCGCAGTCGATGAGGACGTTTCAGGTTCAAGTTCAGCAGCTGAAGTGTTAACACTAAGGCATAACAATAATCGCTTGTTTAAAAACAATTCCAGGCCGCCTTCTCGTCAGAACATTCCAAGAGGTGCGTACAACAATTATCGTTGGCGAGGCAACACTAGCAGCATCTGGCGACAGCGACATACCAGCACCAGACAATGGTCCCAACAGCCTCAGGTTCAGCTACGGGGAGCGCCCCGGGGCAGAGCACCATATCGAGGTAGAACTTTTAACAATTATTCTAGGGGTCGCAGACCGAACAGAGGAGAGATTCGGACAGCAGAGACTGATGAGGCACAACCTCAATCATTTTCATCCACTCTATATTCGGAACCTGAGAATGATTTTTTTCGTGCCTAAAACATATAATATTTTAGCCAGCGACAGTAGTTATTACGTAGGATTGTTTTATAAAAACACATGTGTTTAATTGGCTCATCGATACGGGAGCCTCAATTTCAGCAATAAAACATAAGCATGTTTTAGAATTTGATATCCCAGTTAACAAAGAAAACATAACTATAAATGGAATAGGTGGAAAAGTGCAGGCTATTGGATATGTATGTTTACAGTTAACAATACACGGGCAATGCCTTAGTCATAAGTTTTATGTATTTGACACGTTGCCTTGTAAATCGCATGGAATTCTTGGACACGACTTTTTGGGAAAGTATGGAGCGATAATTAATATGAAACATAATAGTCTTTCATTATGGATTAGTGAAACTAAACAACTATCTTTGCAATTATTTGATTCATGTAGCAATTTATTATCGCTACCTGCCAGGTCAGAATCAATGCATTTTATTGATACGGGTTTGACAGAAGAATGTATAGTGTGTACGAAAGAAGTGTGCGAGGGCGTTTTTATTGCAAGCACGTTAGTCAATCCAATAAATGGCAGAATACCAGTTAGAATTTTGAATTCAACCTCAAAAGATTTAACTTTGTCTGAGATAAAACTTGATATTCAAAATTTGAAGGATTATTATATGTGTAACTTTGATAAAACCGAGAAAAATGCATTGCGAGTTAAAAAACTTTTTTCAAATTTGTGTTTAAATAATTTAAATAAAGAGGAAAGGAGAAATATAGAAAATTTATGCGCAAAATATCCGGATATATTTTATTTAGAAGGGGACAAATTATCAACCACTGATATTTACCAACATTCAATTAAAGTAAAACCAGATATTCAGCCTATTTTTTCAAAACCATATCGTCTGCCGCATGCTTTGAAAAATGAAATTAATAACCAAATTGACCAAATGTTGAAAGAAAATATAATTGAACCATGTCAAAGTGAATGGTCTAGTCCAATATTGTTAGTGCCGAAGAGAAGTGACCAAAACGGAAACAAAAAATGGCGTTTGGTCATAGATTACAGGAAACTTAATAACAGTATTTATGATGATAAATTTCCTCTTCCAAACATAACAGAAATATTAGATTCGTTATCCGGTTGCATGTATTTTTCTCATTTAGATTTACATCAAGGTTATTATAATGTAAATTTAGAGCCAGACAGTCGTAAGTATACTGCCTTTTGCTCCGGTCAATTTCAGATGACAAGGATGCCAATGGGTTTGAAGACCAGCCCTAGCTCTTTTTCACGTATGATGACTATGGCAATGACAGGGTTAACATACGAAAAATGTTTAGTGTACCAAGATGATTTAGTCTGTTTTAGTAGGGACCTATCTAGTCATGTTAAAAATCTACAATCCATTTTTGAAAGATTACGTAAAGTCAATCTCAAATTGAACCCTCAGAAGTGTATTTTTTTACAAAAGGAATTACTTTATCTAGGTCATATCGTATCAGCAGAGGGTGTTATACCAGATACAGATAAAATAGAGGTTGTTAAAAACTACCCAGTGCCTACTAAAGTTGACGAAGTCAAAAGATTCGTTGCCTTTGTAAACTATTACAGGAAATTTATTCCTAATTTTGCAACAAAAGCATATCCGTTAAATAATTTGTGTCGGAAAAACGTGACCTTTAAATGGGACGGGGAATGCCAAAAATCATTTGAATTATTAAAACAAAATTTAATATCCCATCCTGTATTACAGTACCCTAATTTTTCTGGGTCTAATCAATTTATAGTACAAACGGATGCATCAGGATATGGTGTAGGTGCAGTTTTGTGCAACAGCGACGGCAGGCCTGTAGCTTATGCTAGTCGTAGTCTTAATAAAGCAGAAAAACGGTACCCGACCATTGAAAAGGAACTGCTTGCGATTGTATGGGCTGTTAAGCATTTTCGTCCATATTTATATGGAAGGACATTCAAAATTCAAACTGATCATAAGCCTCTTATTTACTTATTTGGGATGCGAGATCCATCTAGCCGTTTAATTAAATTCAGATTAATATTAGAAGAATATGATTTTGTGCTTGAATATTTGAAAGGTAAGAATAATTGTGCTGCGGATGCACTTTCACGTTTGCATTTAACTTCAGAGGAATTGAAAGAAATGAATCAAACGGTGATGAATGTGATGACACGTGGCCAGGTGGCTAGGCAACAACGGGATGCTATTGTTTCTAAAAACGATTGGCCTGATCAACCAAAAGTTGTGGAAATACATAGCAAACCTAAATATTTCACGGAGTTACGTTTCATAAGCGCTTATGAATTAAATCGATATCGTAAATTGAAAGAGATAACACATGAGAAGGGATGTTTGAGTTATGTACCCTCGATGAATACTATTTTTATTAATTTAGCCTCTCGATCACAACTATCGCCAAGCGAATTTGTGAGAGAGCTAAATATATTTTGTAGGAAAATAAATATAAAAGAAGTATACTTCATTAAAACTGAGAAAAATAATATATTTGTGGAGAAAGTAATAAATGAAATAAATAATATAAGTACCTGGTCCGGACCACGTATGTGTATATTAAGGGGAACAAAGAGAATAAATAATAAAGACGATCAGCGTGTAATTTTAAACGACTTTCATATATTGCCCACAAGTGGTCATGCCGGCATAAGGCGAATGGTAAATAACATTAAGAAATATTATTTTTGGCCAAAATTAGAAGCCGATGTTACAGAATTTATTAAAAGGTGTGACAAATGTCAAAAACAAAAACATTCTTCACATTACACTAAAGAGCCTATGACTATAAGTTCAACAGCAAAGTCGGCGTTTGAGAAAATATACTTAGACATAGTTGGGCCTTTGGATAAAGATTACGATAATTATGTTTATATTTTAACGATACAATGTGAATTAAGTAAGTATATTGAGGCTTACCCATTATTGTCAAAAAGGTCAAGCGAAGTAGCCAGAAGCTTTGTAAACAATTGGATTCTTAGGTATGGTATCCCGAAAGAGATCGCTACAGACCGAGGATCGGAGTTTTTATCGGACACAATGAGAGAGGTCTGTAAACTGTTGCATATTAACCAATTGCAGTCTACCGCATATCATCATCAAAGTATCGGTGCCTTGGAAAATTCGCACAAACACCTTGGTAACTATTTACGAATACAGACAGGAAATCACCCAGAAGCTTGGAGTACGTGGCTACCATTTTGGTGTTTTTCCTATAATACTGCAGTACATACAGAGACTAAGTTTACTCCCTATCCGTCTTATTTATAAACATCGACTAGAGCGAGAGTAACTTTACTCCATGTTTTAAGTATGGAGTAAACAAATTTACCATTAATAAATAAGATGTAACGTGGAGAGTAGCAAGTCCGAGCTACTCTCTGGAATAAAAATCTAATCCTATGGAACTCTGTGGTTTAACGAAAACTAAACCTAAGATTAGCCGTGCGTTTTGACGTTAGAAGTCAACCTCTCATTATTTAATGTGCTTGTTTATTTACGTGGTGTGTTTATTGAAAATGGAAAGAGACTATTTTGTTGATGATTTGAGGGGAGTTTGATGAAATAGTAAATGAGGTTGAAATGCGGATGTCCCTAGTGAGACGTATGAAAATTTATAAAATACGCGGAAGATCCTTTGGAAGAACTTGAAGAAACGGATTTTAAAATCCAAGTACAGATTTTCTAGATCTACTGCAGTATTTTATAGAAATGGTCAAAATGATTTATTCTGGTGATTCAAGAGTGGCTTTATTCCGCCCTATCTAAAAGTTCTGTCAGCAATAGAACCTGGCCCGTGGAGAAGTAATATCATAATATGTTATGCATATACTGTTAATTAAATTTACCAATTAATTTATATAGTTATACATGAACCAATCTTTCTATGTCGACAGATTCAAGATGATGCAGGAGATCTCAGTGGAATAAGTCAGTCCACAGTATCTCTTGTATGTAAACAAGTTGCCTGGCATTAGTAGCACATAGGAGCCGATGGATAAAAATGCCACTCACTGATTTAGAACCAAAAATAGTGTGATGATGGGTTTTATTCCTTGTGTGGGTTAGAACAAGTGATCGGAGCTATGATTGCACACTATTAGAATCCCAAAAGTTGGTGGAGAAACTGGACAGTATTAATATTAACAGAAAAGGATATAGCTCAATTAATGTACAAGTAAGTTTTATGTAGTAACAAGTAATTGCATTTATCTTTATCACTTTAATATCATTATGACATTGTTTCAGGTGGTAGCAAATGCTAACTTGGAGGTCATGGACATTGTGGCTCATTGGAGAGGCAGCACCCATGATTCCACGAATATTTAATGAAAGTGTCTTAAAACAAAGATTTGAGCGTTCAGAATTTAAAGCAGGCTTTAGGAAAGATGCAGGTTATGCTTGTACTCCATATTTGTTTACTCCAGTACTTCATCACCATAAGAAGAAGAAAAATATAACTGGGCAATAAGGACCCGTAATGTGGTAAGAACGGTGCTTTGCGCTTGGGCACAGGTCCGTTGTTTACTGAGGGGGTTACAACCAGTTAGAGAATACCAAACTGTATATTGTTGCATTGCAGTATTGCACAATATAGCAATGCACAGGCAAGATTTTATTGATTGAAGAGGAATATGAAACAGTCCCAGTAACACAAACCATTGACAACTCACTAAGGGGTAATTCTGACGGGCAGCATTTATTAATCAAAATTTTGAATAAGATTATACTGTGCCTGACATTGTAGTTGGATGTTAACATAACGAAGGTTTCCTTATGTTATTTTATATATTTATGCAAATAAAAACAGTTGAGAAATTAAAGCATGTTTTATTTTATGAAGATCACGCAGTTTTTGTAGTTGTAGAATTTCTCTCTCTAATATAGTACGATTTATTTCCATCTTTATTGCATGTTCTTCCTCCATCATTTCCATTCGCCTCTTGTGCTCCTCATCCTTCAACATCTTACTATGATTCATCATTTTAATTAACATAGTCTTCATGGTCCTGTAAAGAATAAATACTATTATTTATTTTTTAGTTAATCTAATATAGTAAGGAGCAATAGATATAAAAAAATGTAACCTTTTTTGTTAGCCATCCCCTATTAATAATATTTGTTAAATTAAGTTGTCGTTTCGGCACCTGAAATTTTTTTATTCACATTAATATATTAATGTCTAATACTTTTAAAACCACTGCTTAATGTGTCTACTGTTAAACTGTTTGGACAACAGTACCTTCATTGGAACACTCAAATTGTGTTAATATGTATCAATATACAACATTTTTTAAGTTTAAATAATACAATAAAAATACATATATTTGTGTCATAGGCAAATATTCATTAAATTGTAATTACTCCAATTATTTGTTTGCTACACTTTTCACAAAACACGAAACATTATCTATTAAGTAACTAATAACTATTTACTCATGGTCTTTTATGCAAATAAAGAATTATTTTTATTTGATAAGTACCTTCTTTACTGAAGTTTAGTGCTATTTGTTGTCAAGGAGTGTTTGTTGCTGTGCTTTCTGTATAGGGGACTGTAAATTAAAATTAAATGCATTAAAAATACTTTCTTATAAAAATTAATACCAGTAAAGTGTACTTTTTACCTTTACGGGATTGTAATTAGGGTTTTCTGATATCTGGAAATAAAATTCTACATTTCAAGAATGTTGAAATTTATTGATGTAGAGAAGTATGTTAATGATATAAATTACCTCCACAGGAGTTGAGCTTGGACAAGTTGCTTGATCCAAGTCAATACTTCCAATATTCTGAAAGAATTACAAAATTTTCAATGTTCTTACAAGAGGGTGAACGGTACATGGCAAGAATAACCACCATACTTGAAAGTTGGATAGACAGACAGTTTGCATCAGTCACATTAAGTTCTTCAACTTAGCGAAGATTTTCTCTTATATATACAACCACTCCATCATTTTGATTGCAGCTCTCGGTGCTATATACTTGATATCCTGGCAGGTTAGGGAGGTGGGAACATTTTTCAACCAACACTCCGACAAAATTATCAAGTCAAGATCAATATTTATCCTTTTTAAGTAAATTTCTAGATTTGAAAAATTAGTAATGTTGCCGATACTCCCAATATTGACATGAAATATTTTAAGTTGGTATGGTGACTTTTTTATGTAATCTGTCACGTTCTCTGGACTGCAAATACGTGAATCACTGACAGAGACGTTGTCGATTTCGGAAGATATCTGTAGTTGTTCATTCATATTTAATTATTATGAGATATTACAGCTGCCTATGATAATGTTGTATTGCCTATCCTCAGAAACAAATTGATTTCTCTTGAAGTACCTATTATGGTAGTTAATCTCATTATGAATATGTTATATGAACGGTCCATTAGTGTTACTTGTGGCGAAACTACGAAATCTAGGTTAGTATGGCGCGGTTTACCCCAAGGTTCTGTTTTGAGCCCCTTATTATTTAATACTAGCATTTGCCCGCGGCTTCGCTCGCATTAAATTCGGGATAACACGGTATTTTCATTTATCACTATACATAGGATTTCCCCTCCCTCCAACTTTAAAGGTTTCGGGTCAATTTCAGAATTTTATTAGCAAAAAATATGTTATAATGAGCTTACCTTAAAAGATAGACATATGCTCTCGCGGACTTTTTTGTAGACCTTTGAAAGGAGAACAATACTCTCATACATTACTTTTGTGTAACTTTAACCGTTTACGCAGCGTACGCAGCGGAAGCTCCAAGTATGAAAAAATACCCCCGATTTTGAAACATTCTTCATTGCTGCTCCGCTTCTATTACTCGTAGCGTGATGATATATAGCCTATAGCCTTCCTCGATAAATAAGCTATCTAACACTGAAAGAATTTTTCAAATTGAACCAGTAGTTCCTGAGATTAGCGCGTTCAAACAACAAACAACTCTTCAGCTTTATATATTAGTATGATAGAATATTATGCACATGACTTAGTGGATCGAGTGGCAATAGTTTAAATTTTACAATATGCTGATGATATTGTCATTTATACATCAGATTTTAACATCCAACATTTATGTGTTTCATTATATTATCATCCACCTTGTACTTGTTAAAGACCTGGTTGGATAATAACGGACTAAATTTGTCAGTAGAAACGAGTTCTTTTCTCTAGAATGCGGTGCCCTCCGCCTATTAATGTGGTTTGCGATGGTGCATTGATTCCTGTTCACAAACATGCGAAGTTCTTAGGCTTAATTTTAGATGAGAAATTAACTGGGCTTCCACATAGTTGCCAAGTGTGAAAAATTACTCAATATTCTAAGATGTTTAGCAGGGGTTTGGTGGGGTGCTCATCCATTTAACCTTAAACTAATTTATAATGCGCTTATAAGAAGCGTTCTTGATTACGGGTCGTTCTTTTTGGAACCATGCAATGTGGTTGGTTTACGCAAATTAGATGTAATTCAGACTAAAGCTCTTCGTATTGTTACGGGCGCAATGCGTTCTAGCCCCAATAACGCCCTTCAAATTGAATGCGCAGAACTACCTCTTAAACTTCGAAGGCAATACTTAAGTGACAAATTTATATTCCGTGCATTTCAACTTCTAAATCACCCTCTCTACCCAAAATTACAAAAAATATCAGAATATGTAGATTCGTCACCATACTGGTCCCATAAATCTCCTCCGTGTCTTGTCATAAGTTTCCGTAAATTTGAATCTCTTCAAGCGCCTTGTCATAAGTCTGCATATCTGCCACTTTTCTGCTCTAATTACGAATCCTTGATCATCCCTCCCAAAATCTTCTTTGACTTAGACTTGCCAAGAAATACTGCTAATAGTCATTTCAATATACACTTATATTGTGATGCATCAAAACATAATCGTTATGGTAATGTGGGTATTGGAATATATTATCATCAGTATCAAATTCATGAAAAAAATAAATTTCCTCCAGAAACATCAGTTTTTACAGGGGAATGTTATGGTTTATTTAAATCGTTAGAATATGTTTTGATTATGAAACTTAGAAAAACCGTCATATTTTCCGACTCAAAAAGTGCTTTACAAGTTGGCTAAATTTCCGTTTGCATCTAAGAATATCTCTCCAATCCTCATTAAATGTAGAGAACTACTTCATGAATGTAAATTGCAAATAATCAGGTTATTTTGCCTGGATTCCATCACATAGTAATATACCTGTAATGAAAAAGCGACAATTTGCTAAAGACGCAGTAGTTTGGGTGACATTTTCCATATGTGAATTT
>PQWD01010079.1:0-185948 GCA_019425675.1 Leucinodes orbonalis | reverse complement strand
CGTAAGTTAACACCACTCGAGAACCTTTCCGCCCTATCGGCCATCGGTTCTAAACTGACAAGCAACTAGCAGGGGGTCCTCAACAAGACTGTGCAATTCGATATCTAAAACGTGGTGAAGCAAGCATCTCAGTAATTAGCTAATATCGTATTAGTAAATTCGTACTTAAACCAGCTTCAATAGCTTACTTATATACCATCAAGTACCTTTAATAAGCTAAAGGTTGCCCAAAAAACTACGAGTAAAGAAAGGAGTTGTTTCCCTTCGAAATAAGATCTGACATGAAAACAACCTTAGGAGAACTATTGACAAACATAATCTGCAAGATTAGCTTGTTGAGGTAAAAAAAACAATAGATAGGGAACTTGTATGTGTGCAGAATCGATGGGGCACTGCATAACTATTATCTATGTATAAAACATTACATGCCCTATAGTCAATGATATTCGGAAGATACGCCACCTGTGCCTCAAAAACGAACCGCCAAAGAGAACACAGTTGTAGGCTCTTTGTTAAGATAAATGTACGCTCATTCGAAATATGCGTATGCGTGCTGCATTCGGAACACTTTTCAGTTGTTTTGTTAACCTATACTTTTTACATCATTACCTATAGTGGGGTTTTTACAAAGTGATAAGAAATTAAAAAATGGTTAAATGATGATCACAAAGCACCTGCAGAGATATGCTGTATGTTTGCTCGTAGAAACGAGTACTCAGTCTGAATTTTACTTCGAAATATACAGTAATTTAGTTTCCTGTCTCAACATAAAGAGACCTTTAACACAGGGTTTACTAAAACAAAACTAAAGTAAAAGCAAAAAAAAAGATTTTTTGAATCCAATGAATTGTTACTTTCATTGAATTATTTACTTAATACTCAGAATAAACCATTTTTTACTACCTTTTCTGATTACTAATTCCAGTGACAAATGCTAAAGGTATATTTAATGATAAATAAAATGTTTATAATGTTCCTAATTCAACAGAGTACAAAGCGGCGGTACTGTTAATATTTTAAACGCGCTATCGAAGAGGCTTACTGCTGAAAGACATGCTCAAAAGGTGAGAATATATTTTCATTTTCATTTATTTTACATTTATCACAAACTGATGGTCACTACTGGCCAGTATGTTTAAAATATGTCGAGGCGAGGGGTAAAAGCCAAAGGGACGTATAAGAAAATCACCACTTTCAGGAAAAACTTTATACCTTTCCGAACCGGTGGTAGAGTCATTAAAATATAATAATAACAATTGACAATTAAAAAGTAAGTATCTATCTGTAACAGATTTATTTGAATAAAGATTTTTATCTTTCTTTCTTTCTTTAATCAATGTACTTAAACTTATAAAATTTTGCATGTGTATTTAAATTGCTTTTTTTATTTATGTGACAAAAAATTGAGATTGAGTATCGATACATTTATAACGATTGGTCTAATAGAAAGATGCGCTATTTCTTATACGCCTTTTGGCTTGAAGCTTGCGATACAATTCCATGTCAAAACTAAAATATAAGTAAACCAATATAAACTTTGGAATTGCCACAGTGGTCTAGTCTTCGGCTTGCTGACCGGTAGTTGTGAGTTCAAATCCGCAATTAAATTATGTTCCGCACAGTACCGCGGTGGTCGCGCGTCACGTGAATTAACAAAATGATAGGTTTTATATTTTCACTCATCATCAGCTCATTAAACGTCCCCACCGAGGAGCACGAGCCTACCGATAGGGTGTATAAAGGGGACCGCTCGGACTGTAACTCCTATCGAGGTATATCGCTGTTGTCCGCCTCAGGAAAAGTATTTGCGCGTATTCTTCTTAACCGCCTCCGATCTCTATCGGAATCAATCTACCTGAAACCCAGTTCGGTTTTAGGCCAGGGCGAGGTACCTGCGAAGCCATCTTTTCAGTTCGCCAGTTACTTGAAAAGAGTAGAGAGCAGGATCACCCATTGTTTCTTGTTTCATCGATCTCGAAAAGGCGTTCGACAGTGTGCCTCGTGAAGCGCTATGGGTTGTGCTGGCAAAGCTTGGATGTCCGGATAGATTTCTTAGATACTCCGCCTTCTACATGAGGGTATGAAATGCTGTGTTACCAGCAGCGGCGAACAGTCTGAATTTTTCCCCGTTACCTGTGGGGTTAAGCAGGGATGCGTCCTAGCTCCAACCTTATTTGCGCTGTATTTTGCCGTTGTTGTGAGAGAGACTTTGCAGAGTTTATCTGAGGGCATTCGAATTCGTTTCCGTATGGATGGTGGTATTTTCAACTTGGCAAGGTTCAGATCGCGTACGAAGGTTTCACATTTTACTTTAACCGAAATAATGTATGCGGATGACCTGTGTTTGGTTGCTGATTCGGAGAATGTTCTGCAGAACTTGGTTTCCTGTCTGGATGTTGCCTGCAAAAGGTTTGGTTTAAAAATTAGCATCAAAAAGACAGAAATTATGACTGCTCCCCAACAACAGTGTAGTTGATATCACAATCGGTGATGACATTTTGAAGCAGGTGGATAGGTTCAGATACTTAGGTAGCACAATAAATTCGAAATGTGACCTACAGACTGAGATAAACTGCAGGATTCGTGCCGCTGCTGCAGCCTTTGGTAAGTTGCGCACAAAGGTATTTCGATCTCATGACCTAAAACTGTCTACTAAAGTCAGCGTGTATATGGCGGTTGTGCTGCCGAGTCTTCTGTACTCTTCCGAAACATGGGTCCTATACCGCAAGCACATACGCACGCTTGATCGCTTTCACCTCAAATGTCTTCGTGACATTATGAATATCAGATGGTCTGACCACGTCAGAAACACAGATGTCCTGAGGCGTGCAGGGGTCGGAGGCATTGAGGCGTATCTAATGAGGAGGCAACTGCGATGGTGTGGTCACGTGTATCGCATGCCAGAGAGCAGAGTGGCTAAGCGCTTACTTTTTTCAGAACTTCAGGACGGTAAGCGTAAAAGCGGTGGCCAGTACCTTAGATACAAGGATGTTCTAAAAAGACATATGAAAAGATGCGAAATTGAGCCCTCTCTCTGGGAGCGTGCAGCAGCACAGCGCCCGGAATGGCGTCGTCTGATTCAGGATCGGGTCAATGCTTTTGAGATTAAGCGTCGCCGAGACATGGACGATAAAGAGGGACGAGCTTAAGTCTCGTCCACGTAGAGCTCCCACCTATCACTTGTCGGTGGGGTGTTGACTTGCCCGAAGTGTGCTCGCACCTTTACGCACAAAATTGGCTATGCGAGTCACCAGAGAGCGCATCAGAGGGCAGGGCAATAACAATGAGCTGCTCCAGTATTTCGGTCGCTGTGGTCGAAACGGCCAGGATTATTATTATTATTATTATTATTAGGGTGTATAGGCCTTAGTCGTCCACGCGTGCCCTGTGCGGGTTGGACGACTTCACCGCTATATCATATACCGCGGGTAATACCGTGGGGACGCAGCGAGTTATGTAAAAATAAATACTTATACAGTCATCTTAATCTACGTGCAGTGTTATCAGATGTCGATACAGTGAACATTGACAAATCCAGCAAATTATATTATCAGATAAAGGTAATTGAAACGAGATGTTGATATCTTAATTTAATTATTTATAAGTACTGCATATCTGCCGGGGGTTCTAGTGGACTGAGCCTTTAGATCGCAACTTAAATCGGAAATTATGAATTGAATCCTACGGGGATACTATAAAGTGAGTCACTTTGTGCGGTTTCTCCAACTTTGGTTTGGACATTTAATTGGTTCAATAATTATTAATTTTACTGTATTTTTGATGAACAACACAAATCATCTCATTATACATTTTATGTTAAGAACTAAAAGATTATAGCGGGCTGACACCTGAACTTGGACCAGTCTAGGATCTAAGAAGGTCTGAGGATGTCCCGATCGGGATGCAACCTCACACCTCTGAAAATCGGGAGGTCCCGCGCAAAGCGGGACACCTGGCTACACTTATTACGGCCCACTCTCGCATGCTATGCGGCTCGGCCAGTGCCCTACAGTCGGTCGTAACATGCTAATGATTTTAATAAATAACATTACAGATACAAGAGATGCAACAAAAGCACGCAGGTATATTAACGGTGGATGAGCTCGCAGCCATTGAGAATATAAGAGAAAATATTGCGTCCGCCATTTTATGGAGGAATAACCGTTACAACCAGATTGCGTCTTGGCTCCAAGAAGACGACAAGGACGGTACTACTAAGATCGCTTCTAGTATTCTACTTGTCGTGACTGTTTGCATAATGTTACTCAATTATTAAATTTAATTTAAGTATAACTTAGATAAACTATTAACTAGAGGCACAATCACAAAGAAACGCACCAAAAAAATGTCAGAGCCGCTTGACACATATGTATAGTTATAATATAGTTATATTTTCATCTCTATCTTAGAATAATTCATTTAAATTTTGACCTTAACGTATCATTAAAAAGGGTAAAATCAAAGTAAGAGCACACTACTATGTCATTATGACATGTATCGAGTGCCGTGATTAGGAATGAAAATTCTGCCCAACTGACGCGATGGGCGGAATTTTGTCGCAGACACTTTTTGAGTGAGTTTATGCATATAGTTATTATTATTATCATATTTTGTTTATCTAAGAACTATTACCAATATTATAATAGCACTACACTGTTAGTAATAGAATCATAAACTAGACTCGAGAACGGAATAGAGACCCTCAGTATAGGCAATGTTAAAGAAAATCAATATTATGATTGCCGTAATTATTCAATAATGTAAAAATATTTTAAAAATAAGAAATACCTTGCCTTAGTTGTAAATATACTTTATACGTATGAACTATTTTTTTATTTGAAACTCCCATTCGATAAAATCTACTTACATACTCGTGCGTGACGCACATCATATAATTTCAATTTAATTTAAAATTTGTACGCCTCATATTGGCAAGACATAGTGTAACATTATTTCTCATGACGCTTACTCACTGTAAACATTTTTGAAACAAATAAATGCATATTATTATTATTTTGTTATATTATTTGTACTACTGACTAGAATGTATAGCCGTTGGGGCAAACGAGTTCTGGAGTGGAGAGTGTTGCCTACGCTACGCTTGCCAAGACGCGGTTCGCAAGCGTAGCGTAGGCAGCAGCGGATCCGGGGGCAGGGATCATGGGGGTCATGACCCCCCCCCCTCCCCGAGCTACTTTTAAGAACTATACTAACGTATATTAAGAAAAATACCATATCCCGGATCCGCCCTTGAGCATAGGACGCCCGGCCCGATGGACTGACGACTTGCAGAAGGTCGCTCGTGGAGGCTGTATAATAAAGGGGAATATCTGGCGCAAAATTGGGGAGACCTATGTCCAGCAGTGCACTGCGATAGGTTGAAGAGAGAGAGATATTATTTAGTCTTATGGACGGCTTCATAATGAGTCAAATGTTGGTCTTAAACTAACTTTTAATACTCATAAAGAGTCCTCTAAAACTTTTATTAATTTTAACAAGAAGAAAATATCGTGGGCTCGATGGCGTAGTGGTTAGTGAGTTCGGTTGAAGATCTCGAAGTCAAGCAACTATCTAAATAGTGGACCATAGGATGGGTGAACGAAAATTAGTCTCAAATTCAAGGACGTATGAAAAATACGGACGGAGTCTCGCTAACAACAAAAGTGTGTCAAAATTCGGCCAGATTTTGTATGACAGCCGGTCGGTATTTTTTATACTGACGATTTGATTTGATTTGATTTGACGACCCATTTGGCGTAGCGGTTTAGACGTCGTCTGCTACACCAAGGGTTCGGGTTCGATCCCCGGGCAGTAAAAACATTTGTGTGCATGAACATTTCTGTTTTGTAATGGTCTGGGAGTTTTCCATTTATAATACCTATGTAGGTATGTATTTGCAAAAAATATATATAAGTATGTGTATCCGTTGATTATTACCCATAATACGGGCACCACACTTTAATTGGGGCTAGATGGCGTTGTGTGAATGTCAGTGGATATTTATTTATACGTACATGATCAAAACAAACTTGTAGATTTTCATGAACAAGGAGTTTTTTCATTATAGTCTAACTTATAGACTTAATTGGACAAAGGAATTGGAAGTACCCGAATTTTTAGGAATGAATTCGGTTTGATAGCCCACAAAAACATTTCAATGAAAAACGTATTTTCATATACATAAAGATTTTGCACATCTAATCTTAAAGAAGATTAAAGCAACACACTATCGATTTAAGTAATGTAAACAAATATTTTGACCCAAAAGCACTTGTGGCCAAAATTGATCGGTAACAAAAAAAAATTGAATAAAATATATTTTTGAAACAACTTGCACAAGTTTCACTTGATACAAGATTATATATACATAATCATACTTATCAAATTAAAAACTGGATTCTCATTATCGATATTCAGAAAAACAATTAACATAAATATAACACGCGGCTACCTACACATTAATCATTATATTTTATAAAGAAAACCGCATATACTTTTTGAATGATATATATTTTTTTCGTTAAAAGTACACTTTCATTTATCACTATACTAGTGTATTCAGTATATATAATTTATTTAAGCTATAAATTTTTGGCTTTTTCAAAGAAATGACAATTCCACGTAGAGTTCTGCACGAATGACTATTTCATATTTATAACGGCGCGGCCAGCAATCATTCGAGCTTTTTAAACGATTTTTTGCAGGATTCCTGAACAGGTTATTAATTTATTATTTTAATTGACTTGGCTGACTCTTAGCTATACATCCGACTCAATTTAATAAAAAAGTCTTTTTATATTTTTTCTTTTAGCTCTTAATTTTTTATCGTCCATTACAAAACATGCAATATATTATTATTACTGCAAAATTACTTGTAAACACCAATTTCAGTGCTACTAAGTATACTGATCTCGTTTTTCGCTTATCAAGCCAACACTCTCTCCGCGGGAAACTTAGATAAAAACAAAATGCTGAAACTCTTTGTGGTTTCTTCATGTTAGTATCTCACCGACTGTTATGTAGCACACTAACATACACAAAAGGATATGGTCATGCTATCTAATGTGAAATAATTATAATTTTACTTTTATTTGTTCAATTGAAATAAATAAATAAAAATGAGAAACTTGAGACCTCTGTTTGTGTTTATGCTATATATAGCTTCAGTGAACTGTTTGCCAATTAATATTATTAAAAAGGATTGGTCAATCGACAATGTGAATGAAGCTAGTGCACCTACCAAGACTGTGGAATCCAAAAATGTTATCGAAAGAGCAACCAGGAACACAATAAGACCCGGCATGGTTGTAAACAGTTACACCGTAAATCTTGAGCCAAACATAAACGACATGACATTCACCGGCCAAGTATTAATCGTGGTGAATATCGATCAAGCAACGAGGAATGACGACGTAATCTTCCAAGTGAGAGACTTGGAGATAACTTCGGTGACTTACGTACTAGCTGGAGGCAGCAACTTCGAGCCAGCGAACTTTAACGTGAACGACAACGCTAAGCTTGTTATAAGCACAGGCCTGCAGGCTACGTTATACACGTTCCTTATTACCTTTAAGGGGAACCTTAACCCGTCTCTCGGATTGTATGTGGGCACATACGGTAATGGAGAGTGAGTACCTTTATTTATTAACAATATAAGAATTGCTTCTGAATTGTGCTGAATTTCTCCTTTAGGTTAAAATTTAAATATCCTGTTTTTAGACGAATAGCAGTAAAAGACATGTTAAAAATGAGAAGAAACAAAATGAAAGATTGGATCGTATAAACAGGTCGTTGAAGTAAGCAAAATACGAAATTACTTAGAATCTGTGTGCTTAGCCAACAGCTTACTTTCATGGTAAAGTTAATAAACCTAAATAATTACACGTTAGAGGGCAATCGTTGTTCCTTTGAAAATTCCGTGTGTCCAAAGGTAATGATATCACTTTAGATCCGGTAGACCGACAGCTCGTTTGACTTCCTATGAAAAAAAAACATCATAGAGTTGATTTCCGATGTACGTATATGATGTAGATGATAAACTCATTAAACATACAAAGCCTCAAGTCAATAGCTCTAATACTTAAGATTTTATTGATATCTTAATTATGCCGATTTTGCCACTGTACGTTAATTATCTAAATGTTTGGCTACTTCCTTAAGTGCTAGAAAACTGAGATTTGGTAAGTACTTAGAGTACTTAGAGTTTAGTATACAACCAACGATAAAATTCATGTTTATGTTTTTTGCCCCCCATCCCCAAAAATCTTATATGAGACTCACCAATTTAATGAATTTGAACATGAGCATTTACACGGGACTGTAAACAATAACTGGAAAAGTAGCAACTTACAAAAATAGTGAAATTCAGCAAAGACATTTCAAGTACAACAAAATACAGACTTCAAACTAAAAAGACAAAAATAAATTTTAATAGTACATAGAATTTTTTAAATAATTATTTCATAATTTTGAAGTCGGTGCCCAGTAAATCAAGATATCTATATTTATCATTGTAACCTACTTTCCTATATTTTAAAAGTGAAGAGTTTGTTCGGCACTTTGCAACGACATCAAAATATATTTATACAATTTTGAGTGATTCGTAATATTAATAAAATACTGACTAGGTGGAAGACTCGATACTGACTCGTCTGGGTAGGTACCACCGCAGTGCTAGATATCGTCCCGAGAAACAGGAGTGTTATGCACTTCTGTTTCTATAATAAAATTATACATCGCTAACTTAATTATTTGTAAACATAAGACATTGCCGTATGTACCGTCTAAACTGGCGAAACGACGGAAGGGTTCGGTTGTAGAGTCTTTTTCAATTCGAACTGAATTTGCTAGGTGCCAATACCTATCTCAATCCAAATTCATATACAATTACATAAATCATAAACTAAATATCTATCCTATGCAATTGTATGATGTAAGGAACGTCATCACAGATTGGATTCAACAACTAACCTATGAGGAAACTGAAATAATTCTAAAAAGATTAAATTGATATACATACATACAAACCCTTTCACACACACAGACACACACGCACACGCACGCGCACGTGCACGCACACGCACACACAATCACTCGCGCGAACACACACATACACCTATAGCTTAAGACTATCTACTGTATTTAATTTAAAACAAAAATGTTAAACGTTAATTGCGCCAACACTGTTTATAAAACTTTAATATTTTATAAATACAAATGGTTATATGCACTGTGTGCTCGGATAGGTATGATACTTAGTTGGTGCTTTCTTGAAGGGATACTCACCGGACACACTGCGCATACCTTAGACCTCAATGATGTACCTAGCACTAAGGCCAGAGCGAAACACTCCGACACAAGTATACTATTACTTAAAGGAGCTGTCTCACCTCAAGTTTGTAAACCTTATTGAGTAATAAACGATATTTAACAATTACTATGGACTTTGTCTGAAATAAATATATATTATTATTATTATATATTTTGTGTTTCGGGGTGAGGGCACATAGCTAGTAAAATTACCAGGTATAATAGACCTAACATCTGTTGTCTCGGTTTGATGGAGGATAATAATTGTCTTTGAGTTGTTGGTCTCCTTCAAAGCCGCTCTGTCATGGTTAGGCATATCACCTACCATCAGGTGAGCGTCCTGACCATCCTGATAACTTAAAACATTTTAAAAATCACTGGTTTTAATATACTATGATGAAGTAGTAGTTGCTTTTTGATTTTTTAAAGTTAGATTTCTCAAGTCTCCCTTCATCAATCCTAGGTTTCCTTATCATGGAACCACCTCTAAACTATCTTCTTTACAATGAAAAAATGATCATCAGAATCGGTTTATAAGCGACGGAGATATCTGCGAACAAAAAGAAGTTTCCCTCGATTTCTTTGGTCTCCAACATCAGACCCTGACTTTCTTAAAATGGGACCACTTCTGAAAATTGGTTCATACACCCGCTGTGTAGCCTTAGGACTTATGATACCGGTAAACTCAACTCTCGACTATTCGTCGTTTCGCATATACACTGCCATCTAGCAGTACATTATGGTAAGTACTATTAAAGTAAGTAGACATTGCTTTTTAGTGCGCTTACACCATTTTGTTGTTTTCTAAGGTAATGTGTTTCAAGTACAACAGATGGCGGTATACATGTTAAGCAGAACACGTCTTTATCATCTTTGATAAATAATCTATCTTATTCTAAGAACTGTTAGGTTTGTGAATAACATTCAAGGGACAATAATAACCGATAGAGCGTCGATGGCTCAATGGTGTGGAATGTCGCCTTCCGATCGGGAGGCCGCAGGTTCAAATCCCACCACGTACCAATGTGTTATCGAATTTTCGAAATTATATGTACGTTATCCGACGCTCTTACGGTGAAGGAAAACATCGTGAGGAAACCTGTGCGTGAAGTCGGCCAATCCGCGCTGGGCCTACGTGAAGGCACCCTATACGAGTAGGCTCGTGCCCTCGGTGGGGACTTTTAATGAGCTGGTTATGTGACAATACTAAAAGAGCTATTGAAATCCTATAAAAATTGTTACATATAAACACGTCTTCAATGAATATTTAAGAATATTACAAAAAAATCTACCTACATCTCAAATGTTATAATAATGCGATGAATTATCAATATCTACCACGATCAATGTAACAATAGGTACTAAGTCATCAACAAAGATTAATTCATAAAGTACGCAAAACAATCTCAGGTAATATTAACTGTGCTTATCATAAGTAATAAGGTTTTACCACTTTGCAGCACCGCACTTTTTCATAGAACCTCAGGTACTCTCAGTGTACTGTGGAAAGGTATTCAATTTTCTGTCAGTTATTAAATTTTCGAGCAAAGGGCAAATGATTTCATGTAAAGGATCCCTGTAGTACCAATTCCCGTGCAAAGCGTGGAGATTATGGCAAAACACCCTACTATCGGCAAGGGGAACCGAAATCCAGCAGTCAAGACTCTGCAATTCAGACTTCGTCACAGCTATTAAATGAAAGTAAAGTACTTACTTTAAGCTGTATAATTTTTATGTCATAAGTGAACAGGACAGTCAAACAGATCACCTGGTGGTAAGTGACACGCCTGACCATAACAGATTTAAAGAAATTAATGTCTGTAGGTAGTTATTCTCCATCAACACTGCGCTGCGCCTTAACATCTGTATTCAGGTGGTAGGTGACAGCACCTTCAATACAGATGTTAATTCTCTTAGATTTGGTAATTCTACTACATTACTTATAATTATAATATTATGATTTATATATGAGTCATCGCTTAGGAAGCTGATGAATTTCACAAGAGCGTTTTAAGATAAACTAGTAACTTCTTTGCACTAAGGTATTTCATGTTTTTATCTCTCGATAATGTCAATCACTAATGCAATGTATTTAACTTTATCTAGCTTTTTATCACAATTTGAAATACTTGAAATCGATGATGTGCGTTCGCATTTTTTTTATAAAAATCTTGTGTTAAAAACTCATTTCTCTCGCTCTTGAACCCATCCCAGTCCAATGCCGGGCAAAGGTCTGTCCATTGACAATGATTTAATGTAGGTATAGGTCCAAATACTACAATGGTTTGATAAATTTTACAAAAGAAGTTAAATATATATTAAGTAGGTACCTAGGTTACACATACACAATATTTGTGCTCTTAGGTGATGGAACTTGGAGATCTATGAAAAACTTAGCCATAATGCTCAAATTCATACGGTATTCTATCTCACTCTTCTACTATTTTGTTAAAGCAACTCTGTACCGCGAGTAGAATTATTTGTTTTAACATACTTAGGGTAATATTGGTGATTTAGAAAGGGTGTTAAATCAGTAAAAGTCCCCACCGAGGGGCATGAGCCTACCCGTATTAGGTGTATAGGCCTTAGTCGTCCACGCAGACCCAGTGTAGATTGGCCAATTTCACGTTGTGAATGTTTGAATCTTTCGAGGAAAACGTGAGGAAACCTGCGCATGCCCGCGATGTTTCTAACCACCTCATAATAACTAATTTCCTGTCTGCGTGCAAGTGTGCAGATTATGGCAAAACCGCTTAGTTTCGCTGAGGAGGTCCAGATTCCAACAAATTAAATTGCGTGCTCGAGCTGACAATATCTTACATGGTCAGAGTGACCAGGTGCCTCAGTGTAAAGTTTTTATTTATATTATAATCGTACTTCGAGACAGAATTCCAGATTTCACCCACACCATCTGGATACTTGGAGGTCTTCCACAGTTCGTTTTGGTCGACATTTTCTGCCGCGTACGATTAATTTGTAGAATCAGTTGCCATCGGAAACGTTTCCAAAACGATATGACCTGGCATCGTTCAAAAACAAGCGTATTCTTATATAAAGGGCCGGCAACGCATCCCTGTGACCTCAGCTGTTGCAAATGTCCATGGGCGGCGGTAACACTTTCCATCACGTAAACCGCATGCTCATTTGCCTCCCTATATTATAAAAAAAATGTTAATATTTTGGGAATATAAATAAATTGTTGTATAAATCATGAGTTATTACTAAGAACTAAGATAGGTCAACATATCAAGATATAGACAGTTTCGTGTGACGTTATCATAACGAGCACACTTATATCTCATTTTTGGTCTCAATCCGAACTTAGTCTTGTAACAATACTGCATGTGTCTAGTTATTTGTGGACGGTGAGGCCATTTTAACATCAAAAATGGTCCAAAGTGACAAGTGGAAGACGGTGCCATTTTTCATACCATTATTCATTGCAATCTCAAATTCTTTGCCAATAGACAGAACTTTATTGAAAAGCAATTTGGCAAGCGAAATTAATATTGTGGCTGATTCAGCATTCACGGGTCTTAACAACAATGAACTCAAACATGATGTTGTTGAAGGAAAGACGGAATATGGTGATAGAAATACAAAAAATACGTACGCTGCAGGCAATTCGAATATAAGAGCCGGAATGACCGTTACTAGACATTCCGTAACGTTAACGATTAATAATGACGGCTTTACCGGCCGTTCAGTACTAGATGTGACAGTAACGGATGCAACTAGAAACGACCGAATAATGTTCCATGCAGCTGATCTTAATATTGGTTCAGTGAAAGTAGGCCTGATATCTGAGACTAATGCTGAAAACGCACCTTTTACAAGGCCAAACGGAAATGTACTGGATATAAATCCACCGACTAAATCAAACACTTATGTTGTTATCGTGGAATATTCCGGAAACATTCGAAATGACGGCAAAGGGCTATACAGGGGAGGAAGTGGTGACTCGTAAATATCTTCAATTCATTATTATTTTTCGTAATTACTTATATTTTGAAAGGTTTATTACGCTTATTTCAGTAACTGTTGCCGCAATAAAAAACAATATTTCAATAATCAAATTCAATGTTTCCAATTTGTTTGTATTGACGAGGTTAAAGACCTTAAGAATTTTTAATAATTCATGCTGTTTTTTTTGAAAATTTAATTTTAGATAATGACTGAAGTTATTTAAATAAAAATAACCTCATACCTATATATTTACTATTCAAAGTGTTTTTTTTTGTCTTTTTAATATAATATTAAATCACAAATTGCAATAATTATTTGTACAGCATGATAAATGCTAGTATATATTTGTTAGTGTGTGTCATTATACCTAGATTGATTAACGTGCGACAAATAAATTATCTATCATATATTTAATATAACTATACAAGCTACGATGGTTTTAATATACCATTTTTCTATTACAGAACATACTTGGCCATGAACCTACACCCAACGAATGCACGACGCGTTTTCCCCTGCATCGATGAGCCAACGGAAGCCTCCATGATCACATTTAGCATCAATGGATTGGACTATGACCATCTAGTTTCCAATTCAAGATTGGAAGATAACAGCCTGTAAGTGATAAGATACTCGTGGAAACCTTTACGAAAGAATTTTGTTTAACAGTAAAACTTTCGGGTCTGTAATGATGATGATGATAATGACACATTTTTATTTAAAATTAGTAAGCAACAATGACATTATAATGTATATCATCATCATCAGCTCATTAAACGTCCCCACCGAGGGGCACGAGCCTACCCGTATAGGGTGATTAGGCCTTAGTCGTCCACGCGGGCCCAGTGCGGATTGGACGACTTCACACACAACCTTCGAATCTCTTCGCAGGCGTGCATGAAGGTTTCCTCACGATGTTTTCCTTCACCGTAAGAGCGTCGGATAACGTACATATATTTTTCGAAAATTCGAAAATACATCGGTACGTGTCGGGATTTGAACCTCAGCCTTCCCGGTAGAAAGGCGACAGTCCTATGTAATGTATATCAACAAACAACCAAATATTCATCCTGGATGGATGTTAATAAAATAATTATTATTGCTTATTATACCTTTAGATTTTCCAATTTGGAATAACATTTTAATAAAAACGAGTTTAAATTAAGATTTTATTGATTCAAAAACAACAGTTGAAGTAAAATATATTAATCTACTTAGAGATTGATAACATCTTTTGAATATAAGACAAGATAAATTGACAAACCACAAGATAATATACCGAAAGTTTATAGTGACCGATTCATTATCAGCCTATAGCGGCCTACTGCAGGGACAAGCCTTCGCATACAACATAGCTATGAGGAAATTGGGTCATAACCCACCCCGTGGGCTCAATGCCATTGATTGTGAATGCGGATTACGTTGGTGTGTATAGTAGGGCTACACACCAAGGGTTCCGGTCGGTCCCGGATATACACACATCTGGGGCACGGCACACATATGAACACATCTGGGGGCACGGCAGTGCCCCGCCAAGTCGAGCGCGAAGCAAACACTGCGTACCATACCATCCTTTACAGGATCCATTTCGCCGCATTTTCAGGCCCCGATTTGAGAACCTTATAAGAGGCTAAATTTCGTCATCTAGTAAGATATAAACTTACTTTAAATCCAAAATTTCAAGTCTGTAGGTCATTTATTCCGACGTTAAGCGAAAGCAAAGTTTGCATTTCGACAGACACTCACTCACTCACTCATGATCATCAAAATAGAACTAGTACTTCCATTAACTCAGAAAGCTGAAATTCGTACAGAGTTAGGGTTTAATGGCTACATAAAGGGAAAACTATGAAAACTTCGAAAATCGAAGATCTGGAGTACCTGGTGACCCTGCTTAGATAACAAAAATCAAACTAGTACTTCCATTAACTCACAGAGCTGAAATTTGGTACAGAGTCAGGGTTTAATGGTTACATAAAGGGAAAACTATAATAACTTGGATAATCGAAGATCTGGAGTACCTGGTGACCCTGCTTAGATAACAAAAGAGCCCAGCCATAACTTAGATTGACTACCGCTTTAAACAATATATATTTAACATGGTGGGCCGCTTCATCCGATGTCAAAAGGGGGGCACGGTAGTGCCCCGCCAAGTCGAGCGCGCTAGACCAATACAAACAGACATGTTGGTGCACACAAATATTTGTAGGTACTGCCCGGGATCGAACCGGAACCCTTGGTGTAGTAGCCGACGTTTCAACCATTACACCCAATGGGTCGTCTAATATTCCTTTCAAGTTTCTACAAAAAGAAGTAAAATCCCACCAAAAACATTCTGTAAAAAATCTAGCCAAGTCTCGATGGCTGCTTGATTATCTCTAAAAAGTAATGAAATCAAGACAAAGACGTGCCAAGTCTAAGGTTCCTTACTGCAATTAATTAATTATTATGGTTAATGTTGTGTGACTTGGCCGTTGAACATTCTTTATACGTTAGTGGCTTTATCAAGCCTACAATCGATGGGCTATTGAATCACCGTTTTCCAAGTGGCAAATTTGTACCGTCAATGGGTAGCGGTTCTGGCGACAGATTGGTGCAATGGTGTCATGAAGCACCTAGTTTTGTATCCTTGTGTACTCTTCAACGGCCAAGTCACACAACATTAACCATAATAATTAATTAATTGCAGTAAGGAACCTTAGACTTATGTTTTTGGTGGGTCTGTTTTCCATTACAAATCTTGGTGTTTCTATAAAATACGTATGTTTTACAAAAAATATAAATATATTTATCAGTTGTTTATACCCTAACTAAACAACTGACCGCGTCTCGACAAGCGTAGCGTAGGACGCCCTCCGGCCCGATGGACCACGACTTGCGAAAGGTCGCTGGTGGAGGCTGGATGAGAAAAGCGGAGGACCGGGATATCTGGCACAAAATGGGAGACCTATGTCCAGCAGTGGACTGCGATATGTTAAATAGGTAGTACCCTAACTACAAAGCTCCTCGCTTATATGGGGCTAGATGGCGCTGTGTGAGCGTCAGTGGATATTTATTTATATATTCAATTTTATTAAAAAGACTGTATAATTTCCAGGACACAATTCCGGCCAATGGGCGGTCCAGCCCATGTTTGGGGTATGATGGCGCACAACTTCGTTAATATCAACATCCCCATAGCGAATGTGCTGCTGTTCGGTCGAGGAGTCACCAACCAAGACACGAGGGCATCGGGCGCCATCCATGCATTCTTCACTTCTCTTAACGAATGGACCGGGAAGGACTACTTCCAAATTGTCGAGAACGTGCAAGACGGTAGAATGCATGTAGTGGCACTACCAGATGTCTCTTCTGAGTGGCATTCTTTATCTGTGGTCGGCGTTTGGTAAGTTGAAAGTCAGTCAAAGTATTTATTTTGTTCAGATAAATTCTGCAAAAGTTAAAATATTGAGTTGGAATTAATAACTATACACAAAGATGGCTAGAATTGATTGAATAGAATAGGTGTTTGACGACCCATTTGGTGTAGCGGTTGAGACGTTGGCTGCTACACCAAGGGTTCCGGGTATCGAACCCGGGGCAGTTATGTGCATGAACATGTCTGTTTGTAATGGTCTGAGTGTTTTCTATATATAATTTTTATGTATTTACAAATATATATATAAGTATATTTATCCGTTGTTTAGTACCCATAACACAGGCTTTACGCTTAAGTTGGGGCTAGATGGCGCTGTGTGAATGTCAGTGGATATTTATTTATTATTATTATTGTAAATGCTCCTAAGTGAAAAAACACACTATTTCAATCAAATCTAACAAACTCGTGTTTAAACCTTAATATTGGACGAATATCTGATTATCAATAATGCTGAAATTTCTTTCACATTTTATCAGGGAGCCATATATTTTCATGGAAGCACAACACTCGATACAACAATGGAAGTCTTCGATGGTAAACATAGCAGAGGCGATGGCTCGGCAGTGGTTCGGGTACGTTATCTACCCCGCCAATTGGATACATGAGTGGGTTGTTTCTGGGCTAGGCACCTACGCAGCCTATGAGGCACTTCGCAGTGTAAGTAGATATCATAATTATATCAATTTAAAAAAAATAAATCTTTACACTTCTGCCCACCAATTTACGGCCCAAAAATCCCATGCTGCTATGGGGATTTGGGCTCCCACTACGTGACCTGAGCGATTGGTTGATAATATCCTCAAATAGTACCGTTATTCTTTTCCAAAATCAGTGGAAACGGTAGAGCGTCGGTGGCTCAGTGTTGTGGTCTTCGCCTTCCTACCGGAGGGCTGAGGTTCAAATCCCGACACGTGCCAATGTATTTTCGAATAAATTATGTCGTTATCCGACGCTCTTACGGTGAAGGAAAACATCGTGAGGAAACCTTTATGCACGCCTGCGAAGAGATTGGAAGGTTGTGTGTGCGTCCAATCCGCACTGGGCCGCGTGGACGACTAAGGCCTAATCACCCTATACGGGTAGGCTCGTGCCCCTCGGTGGGTTTAGGATATGATGATGAGGTGAAACACCCAGCTGTGTCCTTTCCGAACTAAGAACATGACAAAATGATATTCATTGTCGTCACCCTGCGGGATTCGAACTCACGTGCCGCGGTTATCGATTGGAGCGATCTAAACCAACGCTTAACGCACTAGATCACGTAGGCTGTAAAAAATATCTTGTTTAATACAAATTAGATTTTTAACACCTATCATTCGCTTCCAGTTAAAAGTTTTTTCGATAAACTCATACGTTCGAGTATCTTAAGATTATTAAAAGAACATTTAAATATCAATATCTGAACGATTTACGTAAGCAAAATGTTAACATTTCAGATAATTATTATTAACCTTTATAAATATATGCATGTCAACATTATTCAGTCTTTAAATCTTTATACGTACTACAAGTCAAAATATCAGTAAATCTTCTTATGTATTATCGGGAATGAGATGAAGTTTTACTCTTTATATTGTACAAGATATACACATATGTATATGCAAATTCACAATCGCAAATATACCTACATGCTCGTATATGCATCATCATTATGAATACATGTAAATGCGCTATTCACCTCTATAAAAAATAAAATTGTTTATTTCTCACATGTTACAGAATTACATACTCAAAGTTATTACATTGGTAACAGAATATAATTGTTGAATTAATCTCTTTACTCTTTTACGTAGAGCGTCGGTGGCTCCATGTGTGGATGTTGCCCTCCTACCTGAGGCTGAGGTTCAAATACCCCACGTAGAAGTGTTTTTAAATTTCCAAAATAAATGTACGTTATCGATGCGCTTACGGTGAAGGAGAACATCGTGAGGAAACCTGCGCACTCCTGTGAAGAGATTCAAAGGTTGTCAAGAAGTCGTACAACCGTACTGGACGCGTGGACTACTAAGGCTAATCACCTATATCGGAGGATCGTGCCCCTTTGGGAACGTTTAATGAGCTAATGATGATGATGAATTTTTTTACAGTTCCAAACAAACCCGAACGCGGTCGATGAAAGCCTTCTTGACATCGACGCTATGTTTGTTACGGATGTCATTCAAGAGAGTTTTACTTAGAGACGCCCATGCCAGCGCTCTCATACTAGAACCAGACAACAGAGTTTTCAATGAAAACCAGATCAGAGACAGAATCAATGGTCTGGTCAATACAAGCGCCTGCTATCATGTCCATGCTAAGAGTCGTGCTTGGAAATCAAGATAACGATTTTAATTCTATAGCAGCTCAGGGTCTCTTTATTAGCAGGTAAGTTTTGAATGTGTTATTTTCTGTTGATTTAATTACACTTTTTAGTTCGGTTGACTCAGGTAATTTAGGCTACTTTTCGCAATGGCCAGCTTCGAAAAAATATTATTTAGAGTACCTCCGTGATGCAGAACGCGCTTACTTTTGGTCTCAGTTAGTTTCTTAGAGTGACAGGCGTTCTCAACAATTAATGAACGCTTACACAGTTGTCAGTATGGAGTGTGATAACAGAAAAAATAATCGATCTAATCTAAGCGTATTTCACTATTAGGTTTTATTACATGTTCCCATATGAAGATGACTTTTATGCACTAATACCTAAGTTAGAGTATTGCAGCATTTTCTTTTTGTCAGGAAATTCCATTCAGTCATTTCATATGTTGTGTATGTTTATATATGTGGTGATAACAAATAATTTAGAAAGCTAAGTACCTTGATGATATTTTATAATGATTGATGTGAGTCCTGCTCGAGGGCACCTGTTGTGTAAGTATTTTTTAAATCTTTATTTAAGGAGCTTAGTCATATTTGATTACATGCTCCATTATTTCTAAACCATTAATGTACACAAATTATACTAAAACTTAGTATTAAACAATTTATATATATCATTTGCCATTTTTGACCATGGCTTGGCAAGAATTACATTTATTGTGCCGACTTGGGCAGAGAAGAAGTAAGACAGTGTTCTTCTACATTTCTCGTTCCGCATACACTCCATCAAGTAAATGTATGTGCTAAAGAGTCATCTGCGCTCGTCAATTGCCCGGTGAAGCTGTAAAGGTTATCTGTGGCCAATAGAAGGGGGCTTAATGCCATCTCTCAAAATAGTATTACTTTAATAATACTTCGCCATTGTTGTACCAGAAAAGGTGAAGTAACATTAAGATAATACTGTTTTAAGAGATGGCGGAAAGCCAAAACAAAATTATCAGTCCTAAAATGTATTTGTTTAAATGTAGGCGCCCGTCTAGCCCGATGACAGGCGAAAGCACGCTAGTGGAGACTGGATGAAAAAATGGGGACTGGGATATCTGGAAAAAGCGGGGCCACCTATGTCCAGTTATTTGCGATTGTTTTGTGAAGAGAAAAGAGGAATGGTCTGACAAGTTTAATATTTGTTTTTAGGTCTCTTCAAACAGTCACAACTCTTAACTTCATTGACGCTATAAACAGTCAATGGTTGTCGCAGCCTAACAGACTGATTGATAACTCGAAGCCTACTTGAAGCCGTTCCTGAAACTAGGCTACCCAGTTGTTCATGTTGGCTTGAGACCTGGAGGTGGCTTTTGACTCAGTAATTAATTACATAATTAATGCAATTTGCATAATATAAACGACGAACGGCTATATCGCACCTTTCGTACTATAGAGGCACAATTCGAAAAACATGATTGTTGGGAAAACGCGTTTGAAGATTCTTGAGCGCTTCTGTTCTCACAGAATCATTCATAAATAAATTAAATATGAATTGCAAAATAATAGATATTATAAGAGTTGGTTCGTTATTATGAATTACTTATCGCATATTAAGTTTATCCAGCATTATTAAACCGACACACTTTACTCCGAAATATGAAAAGGCATAAACTAAGTTTCGCGGTGTCATTGCACATTCTGATTCTTTCTATCAAGAGCGTCATGTAGATGTGTTGATTTTGGGCCCGTTTATTAGTAAACTCATATGCTAATTTTTGAAATGTCCCCTATAGTATGAAAGGTGTGTATGAAGTTCGAGGTAAACAGTGAGTTTTTCAAAATTGACCAGCTAAGCAGTCTTAGTGCGAATAGTTTTATTTTTTATTGTAATATTAAAAACTTCTTGTTATCTTCATGTTGCTCTTCGTTACTAAAGAATGCTGTGTATGCCTGTAATCGGTGCATATACTAGAACATTTATTAAAAATTTGTGATTTTCCTATCTAAGTATATGTACTGTTCGCATTTTTCTATATAATAATAAGATTTACACTGAAGATGACATTGCGACTTTGGTATTCGACGAAAGTTAAAAATGTATGACAGTGCATGTGGTAATTGGTTGAGAATTCAGCTTACACATCAAGGGTATACGGCAGTACAATATTTTTTGTACATGAACATGTTTGTTTTATTGGTTTGAGTATTTTCTATTTATAATGTATGTATTTACAAAACAAGTATATAAGTATGTTCATCCGTTGTTTAGTATATAACAGGTTATTGGTGTGGGATTTATGACTGCTTTAAAAAAATCACATAATGTCCTTTTACAGGAACGTTTCGGTTTGGCACAACCAGCTGTGACGTACTCGGTTCCTATAACGTACACCACTGCTAACCCCAACTTCGAGAACATTTATCCTGCAAAGATGTTGGTACAAACCATGACGGAAAATGTAGACCTTGGAGCAGACGATTGGATCATATTCAATCTACAGGGACGAGGTGAGAGCACATAGGAAACTATTTAATCTTTGAACTGGGTCCCAGACACTATATACTCGTAAAATCTGTCTGCGGCGGGTACAGAGTTAAATTTAAAACTTTATTGTATTAAGCCTTGTTTTAGACTTAATGCGGTTGTTCTGGTTAGGTTTATCATATGAATTTAAAATTACCTACCGTATTATGCGAATTACATTCGTCAGGTTTAAATATGAAAAGCCTGAGATTCCACATTCAAAAAAACTAGCTCAAGCTATCGGAAGTAAACAATAAATCTGCGATCAGAAGTTTGTGACTTTAAATGTATAACAATTTGATATGTAATGACAATTTGAGATCTGGTTTTATTTTATGTGACTCGCTTACTGCTTTCGTATGTAAGTGAATAAAATTTTTAATTTCTCAAAATAGTATTTGTATCATCATCATGATGTATCTGTATGTACTTACGTAATAACATTGTAATACAAATATTCTTTTTTATTTTAATAAGACTTACAGTAACGATTATTTGAATTTACAGATAGTTGACTACATACTTATTTGGACAATTAATCTTACTCTAATCTCATGCTTCTGATCTGGCTCACGTTTGTTGGGCGATATCAATAGCCAAGGTATCGATAACTTATCATAGATAAAAACAGTTGTGATGCTGCGTACGCCTTATTTTATTTGCTACTTATGTATAAAATTGAGAATAATATTCATCATCACATCCCATTGATGGGGAGATCAGACCCTAACCCACTATGTGGACCCAATTCGGATTGATGGGTGTTAAAAAATACCATGTCATGCCACAAAAGATATGCGATGACATCTCTCTCGAGGCAGTGCAGGAATACATCTTCCCATCATCATACCTTAGCCAAACCATCTAACTTAGCCGGCATAACTTCGAGAGAAAAGCTACTAGGAGACGATTCAGTTGAATTTGGCATTGACATTCGTTACGTAAAATCTTAATGACAACTATTCCGTAATGATTATGATGATCCCAATCCGGTGGCCGCCACGTGGTGGGCTACGGTCCAATAATATATATATATATTTTTATTTCGTTAAAATCACTCCACCAATCTCTCCATAAAGTATGGAAAAGCCTCTGCCCTTAAGGGAGACGTTATCGGCTCTCTTTTGCAGTCCATTTCTGCTACATTCCTTATCTGCTGCTGGATTGGAGTAGCAAAATGAATGGTACGATTAAACTTTTAAATGTTACATTTATGAAGAGATTTAATATTTCATGCATAAAGGATTACCTACCTGCTCTATATTATTTTTTTAATATCCAACATACCATGATTGTTGGTTTTTGGTATGGTAATCATGATTCGTTAGTAATTTAAGGCCCGTATTCTAAAACGAGACTCAAGCGTTGATCTTTATTTAAATAGAGTTAGAAAGAGATACCGCTCTATACGATAAATAGCGTCATCCCTTTGTAACCCAATTTAAGTAAAGATCATCGTTGAGTCCTGTTTCGAATACTGGCCTCAAACAGATAAGTAGTAGCTGTAATAAAAAGTTTACTCCTTTTTTAAGTTTTAAGTATTAGTTATTTATTTGAAGGATATTACCGCGTGAACTACGACCCTGAGCTATGGGAACGAATAATAGATGCGCTGAATGACCCCGACGAGAGAGGTGCAATTCACAAAATCAATCGTGCTTCGGTAGGTTGACATTTTTTACAAGCTTTTATATATATGACTTGGAATGTATGTTTGTTCGGGTGGAATATTATATTAATACCACTCGTATAAATAATGGTATACCGATGGTAAATTTTAGTTGGTAACACAATTAGACAATTTATTTTACTATACAATTACCACCACATAGAATTCGTAGAGCGTCGGTGGCTCAATGGTGTGGGCTGTCGCCTTCCTAACGGGAGGGCTGAGGTTCAAATCCCGACACGTACCAATGTGTTTTCGAATTTTCGCAGATATATGTACGTTATCCAACGCTCTTACGGTGAAGGAAAATATCGTGAGGAAACCTTCATGCACGCCTGCGAAGAGATTCGAAGGTTGTGTTCACACACACTTACAGTCGTCCAATCCGCACTGGCCCGTGGACGACTAAGGCTAATCACCCTATACGGGTAGGCTCGTGCCCCTCGGTGGGGACGTTTAATGAGCTGATGATGATGAAAAGTCGTAGCGGAATACCAAATTTATAGTTGGATTGAAAAATTACGTAGAGTCGTAATTTATTTCAGGCATAAATGCCTTAAATAAATTGTGTATTAATAAGACTAATTGTTTGCAGGTGAATATTTAATATTTAACATGTGTGTTCTTATTTTATGTTAAGTGGACGGTCAGGACGCTCACCTGATGGTAAGTGATACGCCTGACCATGACATTCCGGCATTGAAGGAGACCAACAACAGGTAAACAGACCAATAGACAGGTATTATTCTACGTCAATGCCACACTGCGTCCGTCAGCCGAGACGACAGATGTAATACCTGGTAATTTCACTAGCTACAGTGCCCTCATCCCGAAACACAAAAGTGCATAACACTCGTGTTTCACGGGACGATATCTGGCACTGCTTTGGTACCTACCTAGACGACTCAGTACCGAGTCCGAGTCTACCACCTAGTATGTATATGTAAATGAATAATATATTTTTCCAGCTCATCGACGATGCCCTCAACCTGGCTCGGGCCGGTCGTTTGGATTACGACCTAGCCTTCAGCGTGGCGATGACTATCCAGCACGAAATCGATTATGCACCGTGGAAGGCATTCATCAGAAACATGGAGTTCGTGAGGAAACGCATCGCAGCTGCGGCGATTGGCAACAACGCAATTGATGTTAACGCATATGCGGTATGATTTTTCATTTATACGATGTAGCATTTTTCATATCCCAAAACATGGGTTGGTTTATTTGAAACAATAAAATAACAAAACCGCTAAAATCTTCAAAGGGTAAAACAATAGGAAATCTATTGTTGGGGGAGGACTTTAGTCCCCAATAGGCTTATAGGCTCAACAGGCGCCAGATATCCTCATCCAGCCTTCACCAGCGACCTTTCGCAAGTCGTCAATCCATCGGGCCGGCGTCCTACGCTACGCTTGCCAAGACGCGGTCTCCACTCCAGAACTCGTCTGCTCAAACGGGCTATGTCAAATTAAAATAAATAATAGTTAAGCGATAACCTTTCCGTACAAGAAATATGTATAACGTATTAAAGGTGGTGGGTATTTTTGATTGTGGTGAGCGCGCTCGCTTTCTTACGCTGACTTTTCATTAAAAGAATTAGTTTTGTATTTTTCTTCTTTTTCTTAAGTGATTTATGTAAATCTTTTGAGAAATAAATAATCTATAATCACATTGACTAATTTTTTGTCAACAGATAGTCCTAGCAAAAATGCTAGTGGCCTTCGAAGAAGAGATCGGCTTCATGCCGGAGCCGAATCTGAGCGAGCCGGCTATGAATACACTGACCCGTGGTTTGGTGATGGGTCACGCTTGCCGAGCTAACTACGACCCTTGCGTGGCCGCTGCTATCGACTTGTTCTATGACCCTAACTCTAGCGAACCAGCTGTGTAAGTTTTTATTTATTTTATGGGTAGCCAAGTGAACGATTCATATAATGGTAAGTAATTGCTGACGGTGAAGGAAAACATCGTGAGGAAACCTGCGCAAGCCTACGAAGAAACTTAAAGGTTGTGCGTGAAGTCGGAATATCCGCATGCCCGCGTGAACGACTAAGGTCTACACACCATATACGGGTAAACTCGTACTGCACGCCAGTTCTGTTACCCGAAGTTGGCTTGACGCACTTCCCCGTGTCTATACATCTATTACATATAAATAAAATTGGAGTGTCTTTTTGTAATATTAAGAAAAAAATATATAAAACATGGAATATAAGCTTCCTTTATTTTAGAAAATAAATTTCATTTTAGAATAATTAATAATTCTTCCACGCGGTGGCCGCGCGTCGTGTGAACTGCAAGCTTTTTATGTTAAGTTTACCTGCAGGAGAATATCTTAAAGCGCGGTTAATGCCGCGGATACAGCTAATTATGCATATTTCTTGCACATTCCAGAAATCCGAACATACCCCGAGACCTCCGACCGGCAGTATACTGTACCATGGTACGAGACGGTGGCGACGATATAAGAAGTGCATTATTGCAACACCTCGAGAGCGAATCAACGATGTACGAAAGAGTCGTCATACTAGAAGCGTTGGCATGCTCTCAAGACGGCAATTTCATTAACACGTAAGTAATAACGTAGGCACACAGGTGATAACAATAAACCCAACCAAAGACGCAAAAACGTTTTTTCTGGTTTGTACCGTAAAGGAGTGACTAGGTGGTAGAGTGATTCGGTACGAGTCATCAAGGTAGGTACCTTAATGACTCGTACCGAAATTTTATAGATAAACGTCCATTACTATTCGCTCTGTCACCACTGAACACCGGGCAAAACTGAGGCCAAACGTCAACCCATTTGGAATTGAACAAGAAATTATAGAATACAATAGGTCAAATAATGTAGGAACATATCGATGGCCCCAACGAATAAATGTGCCAGAGCTCTAACCCAAAAAAATATTTTTCATATATTTCGTTGATATGACATGTCATGAACCTATATATTTTTTTAGAATATTTTAGATTTGAAATAAGGCTTCTATAGTACAAAATTCGTTTATTCTACAAAAATATTTTTTTCATATCACACGAATAACAAAAGATGCGCCTGCGCCTTATGATATTGCATAATATTTGTTTCTTTAAATACACCAGAATAAAAATATTATGTCAATTGGTCGCTGAAGTCTATTATTTTCTTCAAGGAATAAACTCTTACATGATTTATGAGTCACTCATAAACGTTCTTTTATCTTTACAAATATGAAAAAGCACCACAAAATATACAAGAATAAATGTGTAGATGGTCAGTGCACGGCTCAATAAAAAAAAACATTTACGCTGAATAACCGTGCAACGTTTCACTACACTTGCTTGTGCTTCACGTCTGACAAGAATAAACGTGCAAGAATACAATCAAGAAAAAATAAGGAAAACATCGTAAGAAAACCTGCGCACGCCCGCGAAGAGATTCAAAGGTTAAGCGTGAAGTTGCTAATCCGCACTGGGCCCGCGTGGATGACTAAGCCCGATACGTGCCCCTCTGTGGGGACGTTTAATGAGCTGGTTGTGACAAGTTGAGTACAACATAAAAATAATATTGGCGACTACGAACACTCAAATATTCTTCCAGGTACCTTCAAGAGACAATAGCTGCAAACAGCCCTTACAGCATCGAAGAGAAGTCAAGGATATTCATCGCTATTGCTGAAAGCAATTTCGCAAATGCGCAAATTGCTATGGACTTCATAAGCACGCAGACAAATCAGATTAGAAATAGGTTTGTAAAGATTTCTTACTGTGGAATTGTCCTGATATTTGGGAATGAAATCATTTTTACATTTAATTCAATTTAGATAATTAATAGATAATACGTTAACAATAGGCTAGCCACTGAGCGTCGGTGGCTCAATGTTGTCGCCCTCCTACCGGGAGGGCTGAGGTTCAAATCCCGTCACGTACCAATGTGTTTTCGAATTTTCGATAAATATATGTACGTACCCAACGCTCTTACGGTGAAGGAAAATATCGTGAGGAAACCACGCCGCGAAGAGATTCAAGGGTTGTGCGTGAAGTCGTCCAATCCGCACTGGGCCCGCATGGACGACTAAGGCCTATACACCCGCGTACAGGTAGGCTCGTGCCCCTCGGTGGAGACGTTTAATGAGCTGATGATGAGGCTAGTCATGGTAAAAAATGTACCGAAGTAAGTAAGTATATGAAGCGTCTGGCTCATTGGTGTGAAGTTTGAACTGTTGCCTTCCAATATGGAGGATGCAGGTTCAAATCCCTATATCTTTTCGAATTTCCGAAGTTATATGTACGTACATCTTTTTCTTACGGTGAAGATATCATCATAAGGAAACCTGCGCACGCCAGCGAAGTGATTCAAAGGTTGTGCGTGAAGTCAATTCGCACTGGTCCCACGTGGATGACTTAGGCCTATACACCGTAATTATACGGGTACTGGCCTGAGGATCCAGAAATGAGTTGCCAGTCTTCAATAGAGAATAAGCACCTTTATATAGCTTACCTATGTTTTCTGTTTTGTTCCACAGTTATGGAGGTGCTGACAAATTGGAAGCTTTACTTGCAGTATTGGCAGAGAACCTCGTCAATGATGCATCAGCAGATGCGGTAAGTTGTTTGGGATTACTGTGTCCCTTCTTTAACAACGAGGAACGAAGCGCTTAGAATCCTCATTTATTATTCGAACAGCGAAACTGAAATTCTTTGTCAGCTTTTGTATTTCCCGAGGTGTTACAATGGGTCTTCAAGTCGAGTGTAAATAGGTTTCTTCTAGGTCAGCGTGCTTCATTCTAGACAACGTCGATGTTTAACACCAGACAAGGCGTAGCCAAACACTGGCCTATTTAATGTAAAAAAGGTGTTATTTTTATCGTTTTCTTCTTCATTAGTGTTTTTTTTTAATACAGGAGTGAAATCTAGACATTGTCGATAATTTCTGCAATGATTGACAGTAGTTGACCTCAAGCAAAGACCCATGTGTTGTGTGGTATGTGTAAAACATTTAGCATGACGAAAGTGACATTGTGTGATAATTTTCGGCTTAGGACTAATTCAAGTGATTGCCTGAAAAGAATGATATATACTTACCTATGCTGTGCCACAGTTATGCTGTATAAAGGCCTGTGTTCTGCAGTGGGTCGTAATACGCTGATGATGATTACGTATCCACTTCAGTGAACAACTTATCTACTTACCAATATTTGAAAAAAATACTTATGTTACAGTTCCTCCGATGGGTAAGCTCTGTGAACAGCAATTTGGCGGACTCGCTGGACTCTGCTAAACGCGCCCACGAAGTCATCAAAGACAATCTCGAATGGAATAGCAACCAGATGGGCGAGGCCTACGAGTGGATAGTCGAGAACGACGCAAGCACAGCCGCTTTGTCGATGGTCTTAGTTCTATTCACATTTGCGCTAACTTTCTTCAACTATTAAGTGCAATTGAGAAAACTCTTGGCGATTTTTAAATATTGGCGGCGTATCATTGGTCGATTCTTGTAGACTGGTTAAACATGGTAATAGTTTCTGTGATTATTTTTTAAGAAATTATTCTTGTATTTAAAAAAATAATTTTTAAGTGAGTTCTACCAAAAAGGTACTAACCTACTTTTTTATTTTACATCAATTAAAAAATAAATATGGATGTTCCACTTAACCCTTTGACTGCTAGAGACGACTTTAAGCGTCACATACGATATTATTTCCATTCTGTCTGGAATCCCGGCGGTCAAAGGGTTAAAATTGCTGTTGGGAAAAACTACTTTTTAGTTTTTTATTTTTTTTTAGGAAGAAAATTAATACAATATCCATAAGATATTTATTTTAAGGTTTATTATCAAGTTTTATTCTAATATTTTTTATGCGTTAAAGTTATAATTGGGTACATAAGAAGTAATGTAGTCTGGTGAATGGGTAGGTACAGTTAATTAGAAAATATTATTTGTTATAATTATGTACACGGGCGGGATTAGAAACTTTATGCTATCTTTATTGATAACATTAAAGTTTCTGACATATATCTTATTTCTAACAATACTTTATTAATTTTAGGTATTATAAGATTGCAGAATGATCACATTATATTACATGGCTAATGTAAATATTTGTTTGATGATTGTTGAATACACAGCTGGCGTCGAATTGTAATTATCACGATAATTCGCTAATAAATATGTCGATGAAAATTAAATGTGAATTAAGGATATTATTACTAAGTGTGTTATCGTTAGTCAAAATTGCACAAAGTGAATTAATATATTTGACTTAATCAATAAAATAGAAAGTTAATCAAATAGCATGTAAGGTAAAAGATAAATTGCACAAAGAATTATATTAAAAAATAAATTTAGATGTAAGTTTTGTATTAACGTCATTTTTGTATTAGATTGCACCTTAATTCTATCAAAAATATATTTATTATAGCAAATAATACGAAATATAAATCGTAATATTAACTGAAAATTTAATGTGTTGTCCATCATATTAAAATTGCACAAAGTGAATAAATTACCAGGTGTAATATTATTTTTATTAAAGTTAAATAAGTTAAATAATAGATTTAGGAAAATCAATTAACGTAGCTTTATAATTACATATATTGAACATAGTAACCTAATGATTCATTTATAATTACATATATTGAACATAGTAACCTAATGATTCATTTAATCGTAGTTGTAACATTGATAAATATAATATATCAATGAGTTGTAATAAGTTATTGTTAAAAATAATTTCTAATTAAGAGATTTTTTACTGCATTTTCACTTATTTTTACTATTATTACAAATATATTGATACATAGGAATAATTAGGTCATAAATTCATAATTAATTAATCATACATTAGATAATGTTATGCCTATTGCATTTTTATATTAAATTTGGAGCAATCGCGTCCTCTTGCTTCAAATTTTATAAATATAATAATTATAAATTAGTAAAAAATAAAAAAAATTAATCTTTAAGTCCTTTTTATAATATATATGCATTAATTAAGGTATAGCTTAAGGCACATTATATTTAATTGACTTTTAAAAATAAACAGTCAATATGTGCATATTACAAATTTATTTAATTATTATATATTAACATATATTGTTTAACATAATAAATTAGATTTAGAAAACGAGATATTTTTGTTTTATTTTTCTGATTTAATTCAGTTATTTTATACGATGACTAGATAACGTATATTATTACCTATACATATACTATTGAACAATTTAAATTATTGATATTGTTAAAAATAAAATAATCCTCTTGTAAGGCGAAAAAAATCATTATGAATATTAATTCACTACTTCCATTATACCTTTTAATTGATCGTTTAAGCTTCAATTAATTGAAAAATAAAAATAAAGTTATGAGACCTTTGAGTCATAATTTTAATCTTCACAGTGATTTAAAAAAGTCGGTAAAATGTGCTATAAATAGCTGTAATAAGCGGGGCAGGATGACCTCCGGATACTAGAAAGGGGTGTTAGTTAGAAAAATCGACTAAAATAAGTTTTATATTTATAAGTTAACTTCTAAAGTATAGTGCTTAAAAATATTTAAAGCGCTAAAATATAATAGTAATGTATTAAGTATTAACATTAATTAATATAATTACACATGTCTTGGAAACACTCGACACAATTGCAAAATATTATTATTTACTGTTACAATGGAAAGTATCTCCACCAAAATATAATCTTCTTTAAATATCTAATATTATATATTATTATCCAAGAAGGTATTATTTGTTTGTATTGCAATTTCAAGATTTAAAAATTACAATTTTGTTAAGGGATGTTATTATAAAAACAAGACTTCAAAATAATCATTTTACTCACAGAATAAATATCAGTCTCACATTATATCGCACTTTTTTAAGAAATATATCAGCTTAGATGCTTACAATGTAACATCGTGATAAAGGCCTACTTAACTACTAGATACCAGAATCACCTAGTATCGAGATTAGAACTCAATAAGTCATCATTACTTAAAATACTAATTTTAGAAGCGTGGGAAATGCTATTTGCCAATCAGCATACTCTACACACGGCGCGTTTCTTCCTGTGTTGGTATTGGTCAGTATGTCTGGTTTAGTTTGAATAGTTCCAATAATAATGGAACAATGTGTCCTTAATGCTGGCCAAGATTCAGGACGCGCCTTATTAAGTGTGGGTACTACTGTAAATTCTTGTGGTACCTATATCATGAATTTCGTAATTTTCTTCTCATTGAGTTCTTGCTAAAGCCATAAATAGACTTAATTTTAAACTGCCAGGATTCCAGGTATAATAAAAAAAACAAATGTAACTGTTGGAACTAGTCGTCTACGGCGGTTTAGGGTTAAACAACATAAACTTAATTCGCAAGAATTATCGCATATTTGACCTCATAATTATTATTTATAGATTTTAATAACTTAAATCATTATTTCTATAGGTATCATTAAATTAAATTCATTAATTTCAATTGAGTTAAATAAATAAAAACATACAACAAACTGTTATTGCAGTGGTCAGTATAACAATATCGATAAGTTTTGCTTCGTACCCGATCCTGTCAATGCGCTCTTCTCTGTCGACTGAAAGAAACAATATTAGTTATAAAACACATACTATTGAACATGAAGTTGGCTTCAACATCAACACAGCATATGGCGTCCACTGCTGATAACTTTATGCCATTGATACACAAGGAAGGAAAACATCGTGAGGAAACCTTCATTCACGCCTACGAAGAGATAAAAAGGTTGTGTGTGAAATCGTCCAATCCGCACTGGGCCCTGGACAACTAAGGCCTAATCACCCTATACGGGCAGGCTCGTGCCCCTCGGTGGGGACGTTTAATGAGCTGATGATGACACAAAGAAGAAGGCATCCACAGCTGAACGGAGAACTCCCCTAGTGATTTCCAAGCGTGCCAATCCAGTACGCCAGCAGTTGACTTCCCTCGGATTCCCGCCCTCATAATTAGGGCCAAAGTTCCGCTATTTTAAAATGAGCCCATTCTTTATTAAGTTCCAATAAAGTAGTAGAATGCCAATTTAAAATTTCTACAAACAATTGAGACACAATAATTAGTCCATGTCTGACGTGCGTTTACATAATGTTATAAACACTATTTAACTATTCAGACAATAATTATTTATTTGACGACTCATTTGGTGTTGCGGTTTAGACGTCGACTGCTACATCAAGGGTTCCGGGTTCGATCCCCGGACACTACAATTAACTGTGTGTATGAACATGTCGGTTTGTATTGGTCTGGTATTTTATGTTAATATGTATGTATTAAAAGTTTATAGAAGTTTATCCGTTGTTTAGTCCCATAATACAGTTTGACGCTTAACTTGGGGCTAGATGGCGCTGTGTGAATGTCAGTGGATATTATTTTATTAATTTGTATTAACGAAAAATTTATAAGTATGTTTATTCGTTGTTTAGTCTCCATATAATCTCTAATGGTAGATGGCGCTGTGTGAATGTCAGTGGATATTTATTTATTATTATTATCAATCTGTGTTTAGAGATCTACATACGCTTCCTTTTCGTTACTGGATGCCACTCGGACACCAAAAGACCCATCGGCCATTAGTTCACTTGATTTTGTTTTATTTTATAGGTATGAATAATGACGCTCTCACGGTGAAGGAAAACATCGTAAGCAAACCTGCCAATCCGGCAAAAGTCGGCCAACCCGCACTGGGCCCGCGTGGAAGACTAAGGCCTATACACCTTATACGGGTAGGTTCGTGCCCTTCAGTCAGGTCGTATGAGCTGATGAAAAACTATTCTCCTAACTTTTAAGAGAGTTCAATGAGAAAAGAATAAAAACTTACCACAGTGTTAGGATCAGGGTCGAATGTGGTCATCGTCATGTTCTCCGGCCGTGGCTCTCCCACTGGGATATCATATAGAAAGTGGTTTTCTTTACGACTGGAAAAAGTAATAAACGAATATTTTATCAACATACTATATGAACAACCCCCGTCGGGTATAGTTTAGGGCAAATCGAGGGTGTACCGGAGTAAAATGAAATACTCTGTTATGTACACAGCGATTTATTGTTAGTCTAGTATATATGTGGTTCCAGAAACACAATGCTTGCGAGATATAATAGCGTACAACGTCATCTATTAGATCAATTAGTAAAGTATTCAAATTCAAATCATAAATAGAACAAGTGGAACGTACACTATAGGACTTGTTATTTTCAAAGATGTTGCTGAGGCTGCTAGCCATAGATTCTGCTGGACTCTTAAGCAGTGACATTTCATATTATTTTATATTTCAGGCAAGGTGTCAATTTTCAGTTTGTAATCAATGATATTCTGTACAGGTATATATAGGTAGATACGCCACCCTGCCTTAAAACGAACCGCCAAGAGAATACAGTTGTATACTCTTTGTTAAGGTAATGTACGCTCATTCGAAATATGTGTATGTGTGCTGCCACTGCATTCGGAACACTTTTTTCAGCTGTTTTGCAAGCATATCACGAATCTATACTTTTGACATCATTGTTTGTAATAAGGGCAATTAAAATTATTTTATATCAGTCGGCTCTTACACCTAGCAGCAATATTGCTAGTTTTGGCCATTTTAGGCTGTACCAATATTTACGTGCATGGACATGTCTGTTTGTATTGGTCTTGGATTTTGCTATGTATAATAAGTTTGTATTTACAAACATTTATATAAGTATGTTTATCCGTTGTTTAGTCCAATTACAGGCTAATAGTTTGGGGCTAGGCGCTGTGTAAAGGTCTTTTGAAGCTATTTATTTAGATAGACTGCGATAGGTGATAAAAGCAAGTAAGAAGCCTGAATCTATAAACAATATATATACTTACACTGCTTCTATAGCAAATTTCCTGTCATCCATTTCGTACGCATTATAATTGTCACCGTACAGTGAAGTTTCCCTTGTCTTATACGAGACGTAATAACATGCCCGCCTTGAATCCGGGTCAATCCTGCACGGAAATAAAAAAATGATGAGTTCTAAAACTTAAAACAGAAGCCAAGCGCGGCCAAAAGTTAGTAATATAAATTAATGAAATATCTATTGAGCGTCGGTTATTAGTGTAGTCTGGCATCAGATCTGGAGGGTGCAGGATCAAATCCCGCCACGTACTTTTGAAGTAATACGTACGTTAAGCCAACGCTTATACGGTCAAGAAAAATATCGTGAGGAAACCTGCGCACGCCTTCAAAGAAATTCAAAGTTGGTACGCGAAGTCGGCCAATCGATGACTAAGGTTATACACCATATACAGGTAGGCTCGTGCCTCTCGGTGGCGTACAAGTATTACGTAACACAATTTTGTTTTTTTTTTGGTTTTACAATTTGTTAGGCTCGTTATTGAGTCGCAATTAATAGCCTATGACACCTACCTAGTTAATTCTAGGTAAGTACATTTTCATCACAGTACCAGTCACCAGATATACCGTGAAATACGTGATATAATTCTACATTTCGGCATACTACATGCCTCCCCCTAAAACTTTTTTACTTTTTCTTCTGCATTTCGCACGCAGAGTCTTTTAAAATTATATTCGTTTTTTCGTTTTTGAATACTATTATTATATACCTCGTTTACATTAAAAATACTTCCATTAATCCGCTCCTTTGAATACTTATCTCTAATTACCTGTGATTTCTCGTGCGCCATTGCCTGTACAGATGTTCAGTATAATCTAGACATTTCTGGTAAGCAACGGCGCAGGCGAGCTCGATCACTTTACTCTAAACAGTCTAGAATATCTATGTTGCTCTTTGCTGTGAATCAGTTCTTTGTATATTGATACAATTTCTTGCGGATAAACGTCTGAAAATAAAACAATACAAATTAGTAATCGTTTTGCTGAAGGAAACCGTATACCTAAACGTGTTTGCGTTGATATACACACAAATATCACCCCGGCTCAAGAATAATATAGGCAATGGAACCACTGAATAGTTCGACTGACTTCACAATTATGCAACTTCACTGTATTTGTTCTGGATAACTAGTTTTATCATAAGCCATGGCCCCAGTGGCTTGCATCCAATATGCACATAAGCAGTGCATACCCTGTGCGTCCAGAAAACCTGGAAAATCGCCCGTTTTCCTCTACAGATTTGAAACCACAGGCGATCTGCTATCATCAACAGCGCTCATTTGACAAATGTATTTTTTATTGTTGTTGCTATTAGTGTTACTCACTTTGCATACCCTACTCAAAATGTCTGTGAACGTCACTGCATGGTCCTATCCATCAAATAAGTTCTCTCAATACGTATAGAAAATTACTCAATGATTTAGGTAACTGTAGCTTTAATCACATTCATGAAACAAGAAATATAGGTGCCTAACACATGGATGTTGCATGTATGCACATTTGGTATTTTAGATTTTGAACAGGAGTTTATGAACATATACTTGTATAATAGAAATGAAATTACAAAAGGATACTTAGGAGGCTGGTTCAAATCCCGCCACGTCTATTCGGAAATTCAAAATTATATCTACGTTATCCGACGCTCTTACGGTGAAAGAAAACATCGTGAGGTGCCAAGCCACTCCGTCCTGGACCATGCGGGCCCAGGACGGCGGGGACGGCTAAGGCCTGCACCACAGATTTATAAACTAAAGGAAGATAAGGCAGCGCAGTATGAACATAATGGGTGCGGGTGTCCGCTCTAAAATATCCCTACTTTAGTTTATGAATCTGCGGCCCTTTACGGGTAGGCTCACAGATTTCTCAATACAGGAGATGGGGCAAGCCGCGTTTAAAGTGCGACAACTGTTAGCTCAACGAGCATACACTGGCTACAAGTTTACGCTCTGTGAGACGAGTCAAGACGCACGAATATTAGAAGAAATTACCGTTTTTTTTCCAAAATGCCATCCTGTGCAATTGTAACATGCCATCATCGCAATGAATCAGTAAATTTACCAAGAAATATAATAACTTTTCACAGGTAAGAACCGAAAAGAAATTGCGACACTGGGACTGCCTATAAACTTGGCGGCTTGTCCAGTCTAATGTATATTCTGATGTCTGTGGGTAGGCTCGTGCCCCTCGGTGGGGATGTTAAATGAGCTGATGATGATGACTTAGGAGAAGTTAGATAAGTGCGTAACGTTTTATATGATAAAATCATGAGTGAAATTCATACGATATAAATAATTAGATGGATTAAATAACGTAACACACACCGAGTACTGAAAAATAATGCTTAAGCCATTAAGACAATAAACTAACAACATTAATTTAACCGAACACATATTTTAATGCTCTAACAGTATTGGCAGGGTTCTATTAGTTCGTAAGAAGTCTGGTATACTACCATGGACGTATAAAAAATACGGCCGGAGTCTCAACAGAACAGAACGAAAGTGTGTCTAAATGCGGCCAGTTTTTTGTAAAGAAAGAAAGGAACAAATACTGAGACGTTTGGCTTGCATTTGTCAACAGACACGAGAAAGAAATTAACCATTTACTTTTAATCTTCATGTGATTCTGTATAGGAAACTTGTTACACGAGTCCGTCGATAATATGGCAGATGAAGTTATTATATACCTTGATGGATGGGGAGACGGCGCGTACGCAGTCCCCACTATCAAATATTACGCGTCCGAGTTATATACATTAGGGATAATCGCAAAGGTCAACTATTCCGCAGTGCAATGGAACAGTCTCACCTTGGGGGAACCGCCTTCTTGATCACGGTGTCCCCTACGCCAGGTAAGTATGAGTTAAATTTTTTTATTTTTTTTTCGGAATGACTTATTGCTGTTGGCCGCAGGTGGCCTTCACAGCTTCACCGGACAATTGGCGAGCGTAGATGGCTCTCAGCCCAAAAATTTATGCAACGGGCCTAAGGGTATCCCAGAGTGGGACGCGAACCTCGGCTTAGGGCGTTGCTGGGGGGAGGGCTAGGTANTACCTAGCCCTCCCCCCAGCAACGCCCTAAGCCGAGGTTCGCGTCCCACTCTGGGATACCCTTAGGCCCGTTGCATAAATTTTTGGGCTGAGAGCCATCTACGCTCGCCAATTGTCCGGTGAAGCTGTGAAGGCCACCTGCGGCCAACAGCAATAAGTCATTCCGAAAAAAAAAAAAAAAAATTTAACTCATACTTACCTGGCGTAGGGGACACCGTGATCAAGAAGGCGGTTCCCCCAAGGTGAGACTGTTCCATTGCACTGCGGAATAGTTGACCTTTGCGATTATCCCTAATGTATATAACTCGGACGCGTAATATTTGATAGTGGGGACTGCGTACGCGCCGTCTCCCCATCCATCAAGGTATATAATAACTTCATCTGCCATATTATCGACGGACTCGTGTAACAAGTTTCCTATACAGAATCACATGAAGATTAAAAGTAAATGGTTAATTTCTTTCTCGTGTCTGTTGACAAATGCAAGCCAAACGTCTCAGTATTTGTTCCTTTCTTTCTTTACAAAAAACTGGCCGCATTTAGACACACTTTCGTTCTGTTCTGTTGAGACTCCGGCCGTATTTTTTATACGTCCATGGTAGTATACCAGACTTCTTACGAACTAATAGAACCCTGCCAATACTGTTAGAGCATTAAAATATGTGTTCGGTTAAATTAATGTTGTTAGTTTATTGTCTTAATGGCTTAAGCATTATTTTTCAGTACTCGGTGTGTGTTACGTTATTTAATCCATCTAATTATTTATATCGTATGAATTTCACTCATGATTTTATCATATAAAACGTTACGCACTTATCTAACTTCTCCTAAGTCATCATCATCAGCTCATTTAACATCCCCACCGAGGGGCACGAGCCTACCCACAGACATCAGAATATACATTAGACTGGACAAGCCGCCATGTTTATAGGCAGTCCCAGTGTCGCAATTTCTTTTCGGTTCTTACCTGTGAAAAGTTATTATATTTCTTGGTAAATTTACTGATTCATTGCGATGATGGCATGTTACAATTGCACAGGATGGCATTTTGGAAAAAAAACGGTAATTTCTTCTAATATTCGTGCGTCTTGACTCGTCTCACAGAGCGTAAATGTAGCCAGTGTATGCTCGTTGAGCTAACAGTTGTCGCACTTTAAACGCGGCTTGCCCCATCTCCTGTATTGAGAAATCTGTGAGCCTACCCGTAAAGGGCCGCAGATTCATAAACTAAAGTAGGGATATTTTAGAGCGGACACCCGCACCCATTATGTTCATACTGCGCTGCCTTATCTTCCTTTAGTTTATAAATCTGTGGTGCAGGCCTTAGCCGTCCCCGCCGTCCTGGGCCCGCATGGTCCAGGACGGAGTGGCTTGGCACCTCACGATGTTTTCTTTCACCGTAAGAGCGTCGGATAACGTAGATATAATTTTGAATTTCCGAATAGACGTGGCGGGATTTGAACCAGCCTCCTAAGTATCCTTTTGTAATTTCATTTCTATTATACAAGTATATGTTCATAAACTCCTGTTCAAAATCTAAAATACCAAATGTGCATACATGCAACATCCATTGTTAGGCACCTATATTTCTTGTTTCATGAATGTGATTAAAGCTAGTTACTAAATCATTGAGTAATTTTCTATACGTATTGAGAGAACTTATTTGATGGATAGGACCATGCAGTGACGTGCACAGACATTTTGAGTAGGGTATGCAAAGTGACTAACACTAATAGCAACAACAATAAAAATATTTTTGTCAAATTGAGCGCTGTTGATGATAGCAGATCGCCTGTGGTTTCAAATCTGTAGAGGAAAACGGGCGATTTTCCAGGTTTTCTAGGACGCACAGGGTATGCACTGCTTATGTGCATATTTGGAGTGCAAGCCACTGGGGCCATGGCTTATGATAAACTAGTTATCCAGAACAATATACAGTGAAGTTGCATAATTGTGAAGTCAGTCGAACTATTCAGTGGTTCCATTGCCTATATTATTCTTGAGCCGGGGTGATATTTGTGTGTATATCCACGCAAACACGTTTAGGTATACGGTTTCCTTCAGTTAAAACGATTACTAATTTGTATTGTTTTATTTTCAGACGTTTATCCGCAAGAAAATTGTATCAATATACAAAGAACTGATTCACAGCAAAGAGCAACATAGATATTCTAGACTGTTTAGGAGTAAAGTGATCGAGCTCGCCTGCGCCGTTGCTTACCAGAAATGTCTAGATTATACTGAACATCTGTACAGGCAATGGCGCACGAGAAATCACAGGTAATTAGAGATAAGTTATTCAAAGGAGCGGATTAATGGAAGTATTTTTTAATGTAAACGAGGTATAATAATAATAGTATTCAAAACACGAAAAAACGAATATAATTTTAAACAGACTCTGCGTGCGAAATGCAGAAGAAAAAAGTAAAAAAGTTTTAGGGGGAGGCATGTAGTATGCCGAAATGTAGAATTATATCACTCGTATTTCACGGTATATCTGGTGACTGGTACTGTGATGAAAATGTACTTACCTAGAATTAACTAGGTAGGTGTCATAGGCTATTAATTGCGACTCAATAACGAGCCTAACAAATTGTAAAACCAAAAAAAAAAAAAAAATGTGTTACGTAATACTTGTACGCCACCGAGAGGCACGAGCCTACCTGTATATGGTGTATAACCTTAGTCATCGATTGGCCGACTTCGCGTACCAACTTTGAATTTCTTTGAAGGCGTGCGCAGGTTTCCTCACGATATTTTTCTTGACCGTATAAGCGTTGGCTTAACGTACGTATTACTTCAAAAGTACGTGGCGGGATTTGATCCTGCACCCTCCAGATCTGATGCCAGACTACACTAATGATCCACCGACGCTCAATAGATATATTCATTAATTTATATTACTAACTTTTGGCCGCGGCTTGGCTTCTGTTTTAAGTTTTAGAACTCATCATTTTTTTATTTCCGTGCAGGATTGACCCGGATTCAAGGCGGGCATGTTATTACGTCTCGTATAAGACAAGGGAAACTTCACTGTACGGTGACAATTATAATGCGTACGAAATGGATGACAGGAAATTTGCTATAGAAGCAGTGTAAGTATATATATTGTTTATAGATTCAGGCTTTTACTTGCTTTTATCACCTATCGCAGTCTATCTAAATAAATAGCTTCAAAAGACTTTGACACAGCGCCATCTAGCCCCAAACTATTAGCCTGTAATTGGACTAAACAACGGATAAACATACTTATATAAATGTTTGTAAATACAAACTTATTATACATAGCAAAATCCAAGACCAATACAAACAGACATGTCCATGCACGTAAATATTGGTACAGCCTAAAATGGCCAAAACTAGCAATATTGCTGCTAGGTGTAAGAGCCGACTGATATAAAATAATTTTAATTGCCCTTATTACAAACAATGATGTCAAAAGTATAGATTCGTGATATGCTTGCAAAACAGCTGAAAAAAGTGTTCCGAATGCAGTGGCAGCACACATACACATATTTCGAATGAGCGTACATTTACCTTAACAAAGAGTATACAACTGTATTCTCTTTGGCGGTTCGTTTTTAAGGCACGGGTGGCGTATCTACCTATATATACCTGTACAGAATATCATTGATTACAAACTGAAAATATGACAATAACCTTGCCTGAAATATAAAATAATATGAAATGTCACTGCTAAAGAGTCCAGCAGAATCTATGGCTAGCAGCCTCAGCAACATCTTTGAAAATAACAAGTCCTATAGTGTACGTTCCACTTGTTCTATTTATGATTTGAATTTGAATACTTTACTAATTGATCTAATAGATGACGTTGTACGCTATTATATCTCGCAAGCATTGTGTTTTCTGGAACCACATATATACCTAGACTAACAATAAATCGCTGTGTACATAACAGAGTATTTCATTTTACTCCGGTACACCCTCGATTTGCCCTAAACTATACCCGACGGGGGTTGTTCATATAGTATGTTGATAAAATATTCGTTTATTACTTTTTCCAGTCGTAAAGAAAACCACTTTCTATATGATATCCCAGTGGGAGAGCCACGGCCGGAGAACATGACGATGACCACATTCGACCCTGATCCTAACACTGTGGTAAGTTTTTATTCTTTCTCATTGAACTCTATCTTAAAAGTTAGGAGAATAGTTTTTTCATCAGCTCATACGACCTGACTGAAGGGCAGAACCTACCCGTATAAGGTGTATAGGCCTTAGTCTTCCACGCGGGCCCAGTGCGGGTTGGCCGACTTTTGCCGGATTGGCAGGTTTGCTTACGATGTTTTCCTTCACCGTGAGAGCGTCATTATTCATACCTATAAAATAAAACAAAATCAAGTGAACTAATGGCCGATGGGTCTTTTGGTGTCCGAGTGGCATCCAGTAACGAAAAGGAAGCGTATGTAGATCTCTAAACACAGATTGATAATAATAATAAATAAATATCCACTGACATTCACACAGCGCCATCTACCATTAGAGATTATATGGAGACTAAACAACGAATAAACATACTTATAAACTTTTTCGTTAATACATAAATTAATAATAAATAAATATCCACTGACATTCACACAGCGCCATCTAGCCCCAAGTTAAGCGTCAAACCTGTATTATGGGTACTAAACAACGGATAAACATACTTTTAAACTTTTAATACATACATATTATACATAAAAATACCCAGACCAATACAAACCGACATGTTCATACACACAGTTAATGTAGTGTCCGGGGATCGAACCCGGAACCCTTGGTGTAGCAGTCGACGTCTAAACCGCAACACCAAATGAGTCGTCAAATAAATAATTTATTTATTGTGTCTGAATAGGTATAATAAAAAACATTATGTAAACGCACGTCAGACATGGACTAATTATTGTGTCTCAATTGTTTGTAGAAATTTTAAATTGGCATTATACTACTTTATTGGAACTTAATAAAGAATGGGCTCATTTTAAAATAGCGGAACTTTGGCCCGAATTATGAGGGCGGGAATCCGAGGGAAGTCAACTGCTGGCGTACTGGATTGGCACGCTTGGAAATCATTCTTCTTTGTGTCATCATCAGCTCATTAAACGTCCCCACCGAGGGGCACGAGCCTGCCCGTATAGGGTGATTAGGCCTTAGTTGTCCAGGGCCCAGTGCGGATTGGACGATTTCACACACAACCTTTTTATCTCTTCGTAGGCGTGAATGAAGGTTTCCTCACGATGTTTTCCTTCCTTGTGTATCAATGGCATAAAGTTATCAGCAGTGGACGCCATATGCTGTGTTGATGTTGAAGCCAACTTCATGTTCAATAGTATGTTTTATAACTAATATTGTTTCTTTCAGTCGACAGAGAAGAGCGCATTGACAGGATCGGGTACGAAGCAAAACTTATCGATATTTGTTATACTGACCACTGCAATAACAGTTTGTTGTATGTTTTTATTTATTTAACTCAATTGAAATTAATAAATTTAATTTAATGATACCTATAGAAATAATGATTTAAGTTATTAAAATCGTATAAATAATAATTATGAGGTCAAATATGCGATAATTCTTGTAATTAAGTTTATGTTGTTTAACCCTAAACCGCCGTAGACGACTAGTTCCAACAGTTACATTTGTTTTTTTTATTATACCTGGAATCCTGGCAGTTTAAAATTAAGTCTATTTATGGCTTTAGCAAGAACTCAATGAGAAGAAAATTACGAAAATTCATGATATAGGTACGTCACAAGAATTTACAGTAGTACCCACACACTTAATAAGGCGCGTCCTGAATCTTGGCCAGCATTAAGGACACATTGTTTCCATTATTATTGACGGAACTATTCAAACTAAACCAGACATACTGACCAATACCAACACAGGAAGAAAACGCGCCGTGTGTAGAGTATGCTGATTGGCAAATAGCATTTCCCACGCTTCTAAAATTAGTATTTTAAGTAATGATGACTTATTGAGTTCTAATCTCGATACTAGGTGATTCTGGTATCTAGTAGTTAAGTAGGCCTTTATCACGATGTTACATTGTAAGCATCTAAGCTGATATATTTCTTAAAAAGTGCGATATAATGTGAGACTGATATTTATTCTGTGAGTAAAATGATTATTTTGAAGTCTTGTTTTTATAATAACATCCCTTAACAAAATTGTAACTTTTTAAATCTTGAAATTGCAATACAAACAAATAATACCTTCTTGGATAATAATATAATATTAGATATTTAAAGAAGATTATATTTTGGTGGAGATACTTTCCATTGTAACAGTAAATAATAATATTTTGCAATTGTGTCGAGTGTTTCCAAGACATGTGTAATTATATTAATTAATGTTAATACTTAATACATTACTATTATATTTTAGCGCTTTAAATATTTTTAAGCACTATACTTTAGAAGTTAACTTATAAATATAAAACTTATTTTAGTCGATTTTTCTAACTAACACCCCTTTCTAGTATCCGGAGGTCATTCTGCCCCGCTTATTACAGCTATTTATAGCACATTCTTACCGACTTTTTTAAATTACTGTGAAGATTAAAATTATGACTCAAAGGTCTCATAACTTTATTTTTATTTTTCAATTAATTGAAGCTTAAACGATCAATTAAAAGGTATAATGGAAGTAGTGAATTAATATTCATAATGATTTTTTTCGCCTTACAAGAGGATTATTTTATTTTTAACAATATCAATAATTTAAATTGTTCAATAGTATATGTATAGGTAATAATATACGTTATCTAGTCATCGTATAAAATAACTGAATTAAATCAGAAAAATAAAACAAAAATATCTCGTTTTCTAAATCTAATTTATTATGTTAAACAATATATGTTAATAATATAATAATTAAATAAAATTTGTAATATGTACATATTGACTGTTTATTTTTAAAAGTCAATTAAATATAATGTGCCTTAAGCTATACCTTAATTAATGCATATAATATTATAAAAAAGGACTTAAAGATTAATTTTTAATTTATTTTTTACTAATTTATAATTATTATATTTATAAAATTTGAAGCAAGAGGACGCGATTGCTCCAAATTTAATATAAAAATGCAATAGGCATAACACTTATCTAATGTATGATTAATTAATTATGAATTTATGACCTAATTATTCCTATGTATCAATATATTTGTAATAATAGTAAAATATAAGTGAAAATGCAGTAAAAAATCTCTTAATTAGAAATATTATTTTTAACAATAACTTATTACAACTCATTGATATATTATATTTATCTCAATGTTACAACTACGATTAAATGAATCATTAGGTTACTATGTTCAATATATGTAATTATAAATGAATCATTAGGTTACTATGTTCAATATATGTAATTATAAAGCTACGTTAATTGATTTTCCTAAATCTATTATTATAACTTATTTAACTTTAATAAAAATAATATTACACCTGGTAATTTATTCACTTTGTGCAATTTTAATATGATGGACAACACATTAAATTTTCAGTTAATATTACGATTATATATTTCGTATTATTTGCTATAATAAAATATATTTTTGATAGAATTAAGGTGCAATCTAATACAAAAATGACGTTAATACAAAACTTACATCTAAATTTATTTTTTAATATAATTCACTTTGTGCAATTTATCTTTTACCTTACATGCTATTTGATTAACTTTCTATTTTATTGATTAAGTCAAATATATTAATTCACTTTGTGCAATTTTGACTAACGATAACACACTTAGTAATAATATCCTTAATTCACATTTAATTTTCATCGACATATTTATTAGCGAATATATCGTGAAATATACAATTCGACGCCAGCTGTGTATTCAAAAATCATCAAACAAATATATTACATTAGCCATGTAATATAATGTGATCATTCTGCAATCTTATAATATCTAAAATTAATAAAGTATTGTTAGAAATAAGATATATGTCAGAAACTTTAATGTTATCAATAAAGATAGCATAAAGTTTCTAATCCCGCCCCGTGTACATAAATATAACAAATAATAAAAATAATATTTTCTAATTGACTGTACCTACCCATTCACCAGACTACATTACTTCTTATGTACCCAATTATAACTTTATATACGCATAAAAAATATTAGAATAAAACTTGATAATAAACCTTAAAATAAATATCTTATGGATATTGTATTAATTTTCTTCCTAAAAAAAAATAAAACTAAAAAGTAGTTTTTCCCAATAGCAATTTTAACCCTTTGACCGCCGGGATTCCAGACAGAATGGAAATACTATTGTATGTGATGCTTAAAGTCGTCTCTAGCGGTCAAAGGGTTAAGTGGGACATTCATATTTATTTTTTAATTGATGTAAAATAAAAAAGTAGGTAAGTACCTTTTTGGTAGAACTCACTTAAAAATTATTTTTTAAATACAAGAATAATTTCTTAAAAAATAATCACAGAAACTATTACCATGTTTAAACGGTCTACAAGAATCGACCAATGATACGCCGCCAATATTTAAAATCGCCAAGAGTTTTCTCAATTGCACTTAATAGTTGAAGAAAGTTAGCGCAAATGTGAATAGAACTAAGACCATCGACAAAGCGGCTGTGCTGGCGTCGTTCTCGACTATCCACTCGTAGGCCTCGCCCATCTGGTTGCTATTCCATTCGAGATTGTCTTTGATGACTTCGTGGGCGCGTTTAGCAGAGTCCAGCGAGTCCGCCAAATTGCTGTTCACAGAGCTTACCCATCGGAGGAACTGTAACATAAGTATATTTTTCAAATATTGGTAAGTAGATACAGTTGTTCACTGAAGTGGATACGTAATCATCATCAGCGTATTACGACCCACTGCAGAACACAGGCCTTTATACAGCATAACTATGGCACAGCATAGGTAAGTATATATCATTCTTTTCAGGCAATCACTTGAATAGTCCTAAGCCGAAAATTATCACACAATGTCACTTTCGTCATGCTAAATGTTTTACACATACCACACAACACATGGGTCTTTGCTTGAGGTCAACTACTGTCAATCATTGCAGAAATTATCGACAATGTCTAGATTTCACTCCTGTATTAAAAAAAACACTAATGAAGAAGAAAACGATAAAAATAACACCTTTTTTACATTAAATAGGCCAGTGTTTGGCTACGCCTTGTCTGGTGTTAAACATCGACGTTGTCTAGAATGAAGCACGCTGACCTAGAAGAAACCTATTTACACTCGACTTGAAGACCCATTGTAACCTCGGAAATACAAAAGCTGACAAAGAATTTCAGTTTCGCTGTTCGAATAATAAATGAGGATTCTAAGCGCTTCGTTCCTCGTTGTTAAAGAAGGGACACAGTAATCCCAAACAACTTACCGCATCTGCTGATGCATCATTGACGAGGTTCTCTGCCAATACTGCAAGTAAAGCTTCCAATTTGTCAGCACCTCCATAACTGTGGAACAAAACAGAAAACAAAGGTAAGCTATATAAAGGTGCTTATTCTCTATTGAAGACTGGCAACTCATTTCTGGATCCTCAGGCCATGTACCCGTATAATTACGGTGTATAGGCCTAAGTCATCCACGTGGGACCAGTGCGAATTGACTTCACGCACAACCTTTGAATCACTTCGCTGGCGTGCGCAGGTTTCCTTATGATGATATCTTCACCGTAAGAAAAAGATGTACGTACATATAACTTCGGAAATTCGAAAAGATATAGGGATTTGAACCTGCATCCTCCATATTGGAAGGCAACAGTTCAAACTTCACACCAATGAGCCAGACGCTTCATATACTTACTTACCTTCGGTACATTTTTTACCATGACTAGCCTCATCATCAGCTCATTAAACGTCTCCACCGAGGGGCACGAGCCTACCTGTACGCGGGTGTATAGGCCTTAGTCGTCCATGCGGGCCCAGTGCGGATTGGACGACTTCACGCACAACCCTTGAATCTCTTCGCAGGCGTGCGCAGGTTTCCTCACGATATTTTCCTTCACCGTAAGAGCGTTGGGTAACGTACATATATTTATCGAAAATTCGAAAACACATTGGTACGTGACGGGATTTGAACCTCAGCCCTCCCGGTAGGAGGGCGACAACATTGAGCCACCGACGCTCAGTGGCTAGCCTATTGTTAACGTATTATCTATTAATTATCTAAATTGAATTAAATGTAAAAATGATTTCATTCCCAAATATCAGGACAATTCCACAGTAAGAAATCTTTACAAACCTATTTCTATCTGATTTGTCTGCGTGCTTATGAAGTCCATAGCAATTTGCGCATTTGCGAAATTGCTTTCAGCAATAGCGATGAATATCCTTGACTTCTCTTCGATGCTGTAAGGGCTGTTTGCAGCTATTGTCTCTTGAAGGTACCTGGAAGAATATTTATGATTGAGTGTTCGTAGTCGCCAATATTATTTTATATGTTGTACTCAACTTGTCACAACCAGCTCATTAAACGTCCCCACAGAGGGGCACGTATCGGGCTTAGTCATCCACGCGGGCCCAGTGCGGATTAGCCAACTTCACGCTTAACCTTTGAATCTCTTCGCGGGCGTGCGCAGGTTTTCTTACGATGTTTTCCTTATTTTTTCTTGATTGTATTCTTGCACGTTTATTCTTGTCAGACGTGAAGCACAAGCAAGTGTAGTGAAACGTTGCACGGTTATTCAGCGTAAATGTTTTTTTTTATTGAGCCGTGCACTGACCATCTACACATTTATTCTTGTATATTTTGTGGTGCTTTTTCATATTTGTAAAGATAAAAGAACGTTTATGGTGACTCATAAATCATGTAAGAGTTTATTCCTTGAAGAAAATAATAGACTTGAGCGACCAATTGACATAATATTTTTATTCTGGTGTATTTAAAGAAACAAATATTATGCAATATCATAAGGCGCAGGCGCATCTTTTGTTATTCGTGTGATATGAAAAAAATATTTTTGTAGAATAAACGAATTTTGTACTATAGAAGCCTTATTTCAAATCTAAAATATTCTAAAAAATATATAGGTTCATGACAGTCATATCAACGAAATATATGAAAAATATTTTTTTGGGTTAGAGCTCTGGCACATTTATTCGTTGGGGCCATCGATATGTTCCTACATTATTTGACCTATTGTATTCTATATTTCTTGTTCAATTCCAAATGGGTTGACGTTTGGCCTCAGTTTTGCCCGGTGTTCAGTGGTGACAGAGCGAATAGTAATGGACGTTTATCTATAAAATTTCGGTACGAGTCATTAAGGTACCTACCTTGATGACTCGTACCGAATCACTCTACCACCTAGTCACTCCTTTACGGTACAAACCAGAAAAAACGTTTTTGCGTCTTTGGTTGGGTTTATTGTTATCACCTGTGTGCCTATGTTATTACTTATAACTTACGTGTTAATGAAATTGCCGTCTTGAGAGCATGCCAACGCTTCTAGTATGACGACTCTTTCGTACATCGTTGATTCGCTCTCGAGGTGTTGCAATAATGCACTTCTTATATCGTCGCCACCGTCTCGTACCATGGTACAGTATACTGCCGGTCGGAGGGTCTCGGGGTATGTTCGGATTTCTGGAATGTGCAAGAAATATGCATAATTAGCTGTATCCGCGGCATTAACCGCGCTTTAAGATATTCTCCTGCAGGTAAACTTAACATAAAAAGCTTGCAGTTCACACGACGCGCGGCCACCGCGTGGAAGAATTATTAATTATTCTAAAATGAAATTTATTTTCTAAAATAAAGGAAGCTTATATTCCATGTTTTATATATTTTTTTCTTAATATTACAAAAAGACACTCCAATTTTATTTATATGTAATAGATGTATAGACACGGGGAAGTGCGTCAAGCCAACTTCGGGTAACAGAACTGGCGTGCAGTACGAGTTTACCCGTATATGGTGTGTAGACCTTAGTCGTTCACGCGGGCATGCGGATAGGCCGACTTCACGCACAATCTTTAAGATTCTTCGTAGGCTTGCGCAGGTTTCCTCACGATGTTTTCCTTCACCGTCAGCAATTACTTACCATTATATGAATCGTTCACTTGGCTACCCATAAAATAAATAAAAACTTACACAGCTGGTTCGCTAGAGTTAGGGTCATAGAACAAGTCGATAGCAGCGGCCACGCAAGGGTCGTAGTTAGCTCGGCAAGCGTGACCCATCACCAAACCACGGGTCAGTGTATTCATAGCCGGCTCGCTCAGATTCGGCTCCGGCATGAAGCCGATCTCTTCTTCGAAGGCCACTAGCATTTTTGCTAGGACTATCTGTTGACAAAAATTTAGTCAATGTGATTATAGATTATTATTTCTCAAAAGATTTACATTAAATCACTTAAGAAAAAGAAGAAAAATACAAAACTAATTCTTTTAATGAAAAGTCAGCGTAAGAAAGCGAGCGCGCTCACCACAATCAAAAATACCCACCACCTTTAATACGTTATACATATTTCTTGTACGGAAAGGTTATCGCTTAACTATTATTTATTTTAATTTGACATAGCCGTTTGAGCAGACGAGTTCTGGAGTGGAGACCGCGTCTTGGCAAGCGTAGCGTAGGACGCCCGGCCCGATGGACTGACGACTTGCGAAAGGTCGCTGGTGAAGGCTGGATGAGGATATCTGGCACCTGTTGAGCCTATAAGCCTATTGGGGACTAAAGTCCTCCCCCAACAATAGATTTCCTATTGTTTTACCCTTTGAAGATTTTAGCGGTTTTGTTATTTTATTGTTTCAAATAAACCAACCCATGTTTTGGGATATGAAAAATGCTACATCGTATAAATGAAAAATCATACCGCATATGCGTTAACATCAATTGCGTTGTTGCCAATCGCCGCAGCTGCGATGCGTTTCCTCACGAACTCCATGTTTCTGATGAATGCCTTCCACGGTGCATAATCGATTTCGTGCTGGATAGTCATCGCCACGCTGAAGGCTAGGTCGTAATCCAAACGACCGGCCCGAGCCAGGTTGAGGGCATCGTCGATGAGCTGGACAAATATATTATTCATTTACATATACATACTAGGTGGTAGACTCGGTACTGAGTCGTCTAGGTAGGTACCAAAGCAGTGCCAGATATCGTCCCGTGAAACACGAGTGTTATGCACTTTTGTGTTTCGGGATGAGGGCACTGTAGCTAGTGAAATTACCAGGTATTACATCTGTCGTCTCGGCTGACGGACGCAGTGTGGCATTGACGTAGAATAATACCTGTCTATTGGTCTGTTTACCTGTTGTTGGTCTTCTTCAATGCCGGAATGTCATGGTCAGGCGTATCACTTACCATCAGGTGAGCGTCCTGACCGTCCACTTAACATAAAATAACAACACACATGTTAAATATTCACCTGCAAACAATTAGTCTTATTAATACACAATTTATTTAAGGCATATATATGCCTGAAATAAATTACGACTCTACGTAATTTTTCAATCCAACTATAAATTTGGTATTCCGCTACGACTTTTCATCATCATCAGCTCATTAAACGTCCCCACCGAGGGGCACGAGCCTACCCGTATAGGGTGATTAGGCCTTAGTCGTCCACGCGGGCCCAGTGCGGATTGGACGACTTCACACACAACCTTCGAATCTCTTCGCAGGCGTGCATGAAGGTTTCCTCACGATATTTTCCTTCACCGTAAGAGCGTTGGATAACGTACATATATCTGCGAAAATTCGAAAACACATTGGTACGTGTCGGGATTTGAACCTCAGCCCTCCCGTTAGGAAGGCGACAGCCCACACCATTGAGCCACCGACGCTCTACGAATTCTATGTGGTGGTAATTGTATAGTAAAATAAATTGTCTAATTGTGTTACCAACTAAAATTTACCATCGGTATACCATTATTTATACGATGGTATTTATATAATATTCCACCCGAACAAACATACATTCCAAGTCATATATATAAAAGCTTGTAAAAAATGTTAACCTACCGAAGCACGATTGATTTTGTGAATTGCACCTCTCTCGTCGGGGTCATTCAGCGCATCTATTATTCGTTCCCATAGCTCAGGGTCGTAGTTCACGCGGTAATATCCTTCAAATAAATAACTAATACTTAAACCTTAAAAAAGGAGTAAACTTTTTATTACAGCTACTAATCTGTTTGAGGCCAGTATTCGAAACAGGACTCAACGATGATCTTTACTTAAATTGGGTTACAAAGGGATGACGCTATTTATCGTATAGAGCGGTATCTCTTTCTAACTCTATTTAAATAAAGATCAACGCTTGAGTCTCGTTTTAGAATACGGGCCTTAAATTACTAACGAATCACTTGGATATTTAAAAAAATAATATAGAGCAGGTAGGTAATCCTTTATGCATGAAATATTAAATCTCTTCATAAATGTAACATTTAAAAGTTTAATCGTACCATTCATTTTGCTACTCCAATCCAGCAGCAGATAAGGAAAGCCGTATGCAGAAATGGACTGCAATAGAGAGCCGATAACGTCTCCCTTAAGGGCAGAGGCTTTCCCACACTTTATGGAGAGATTGGTGGAGTGATTTTAACGAAATAAAACATATATATATATATTATTGGACCGTAGCCCACCACGTGGCGGCCACCGGATTGGGATCATCATAATCATTACGGAATAGTTGTCATTAAGATTTTACGTAACGAATGTCAATGCCAAATTCAACTGAATCGTCTCCTAGTAGCTTTTCTCTCGAAGTTATGCCGGCTAAGTTAGATGGTTTGGCTAAGGTATGATGATGGGAAGATGTATTCCTGCACGCTCGAGAGAGATGTCATCGCATATCTTTTGTGGCATGACATGGTATTTTTTAACACCCATCAATCCGATTGGTCCACATAGTGGGTTAGGGTCTGATCTCCCCATCAATGGGATGTGATGATGAATATTATCTCAATTTTATACATAAGTAGCAAATAAAATAAGGCGTACGCAGCATCACAACTGTTTTTATCTATGATAAGTTATCGATACCTTGGCTATTGATATCGCCCAACAAACGTGAGCCAGATCAGAAGCATGAGATTAGAGTAAGATTAATTGTCCAAATAAGTATGTAGTCAACTATCTGTAAATTCAAATAATCGTTACTGTAAGTCTTATAAAATAAATAAGAATATTTGTATTACAATGTTATTAAGTAAGTACATACAGATACATCATGATGATGATACAAATACTATTTTGAGAAACTTTCGGGAGAAAATATGTATTGAATTAAAAATTTTATTCCACTTACATACGAAAGCAGTAAGCGAGTCACATAAAATAACAAAACCAGATCTCAAATTGTCATTACATATCAAATTGTTATACATTTAAAGTCACAAACTTCTGATCGCAGATTTATTGTTTACTTCCGATAGCTTGAGCTAGTTTTTTTGAATGTGGAATCTCAGGCTTTTCATATTTAAACCTGACGAATGTAATTCGCATAATACGGTAGGTAATTTTAAATTCATATGATAAACCTAACCAGAACAACCGCATTAAGTCTAAAACAAGGCTTTAATACAATAAAGTTTTAAATTTAACTCTGTACCCGCCGCAGACAGATTTTACGAGTATATAGTGTCTGGGACCCAGTTCAAAGATTAAATAGTTTCCTATGTGCTCTCACCTCGTCCCTGTAGATTGAATATGATCCAATCGTCTGCTCCAAGGTCTACATTTTCCGTCATGGTTTGCACCAACATCTTTGCAGGATAAATGTTCTCGAAGTTGGGGTTAGCACCGGTGGTGTACGTTATAGGAACCGAGTACGTCACAGCTGGTTGTGCCGAGAAACCGAAACGTTCCTGTAAAAGGATTGACATTATGTGATTTTTTTAAAGCAGTCATAAAATCCCACACCAATAACCTGTTATATGGTTACTAAACAACGGATGAACATACTTATATACTTGTTTTGTAAATACATACATTATAAATAGAAAATACTCAAACCAATATAAACAAACATGTTCATGTACAAAAAATATTGTACTGCCCGTATACCCTTGATGTATAAGCTGAACTCTCAACCAATTACACCACATGCACTGTCATACATTTTTAACTTTCGTCGAATACCAAAGTCGCAATGTCATCTTCAGTGTAAATCTTAAATTTTATTTTTATATAGAAAGAAAGAAAGAAGGGTATGCGAACAGTACATATACTTAGATAGGAAAATCACAAAATTTTTAATAAATGTTCTAGTATATGCACCGATTACAGGCATACACAGCATTCTTTAGTAACGAAGAGCAACATGAAGATAACAAGAAGTTTTTAATATTACAATAAAAAAATAAAACTATTCGCACTAAGACTGCTTAGCTGGTCAATTTTGAAAAACTCACTGTTTACCTCGAACTTCATACACACCTTTCATACTATAGGGGGACATCAAAAATTAGCATTATTGAGTTTTACTTATAAACGGGCCCAAAATCAACACATCTACATGACGCTCTTGATAGAAAGAATCAGAATGTGCAATGACACCGCGAAACTTAGTTTATGCCTTTTTCATATTTCGGAGTAAAGTGTGTCGGTTTAATAATGCTGGGATAAACTTAATATGCGATAAGTAATTCATAAATAACGAACCAACTCTTATAATATTCTATTATTTTGCAATTCATATTTTAATTTATTTATGAATGATTCTGTGAGAACAGAAGCGCTCAAGAATCTTCAAACGCGTTTTCCCAACAATCATGTTTTCGAATTGTGCCTCTATAGTACGAATAGCCGTTCGTCGTTTATATTATGCAAATTGCATTAATTATGTAATTAATTACCTGAGTCAAAAGCACACCTCCAGGTCTCAAGCCAACATGAACAACTGGGTAGCCAGTATTCTTCAGGAACGGCTTCAAGTAGGCTTCGATGTTATCAATCAGTCTGTTAGGCTGCGACAACCATTGACTGTTTATAGCGTCAATGAAGTTAAGAGTTGTGACTGTTTGAAGAGACCTAAAAACAAATATTAAACTTGTCAGACCATTCCTCTTTTCTCTTCACAAAACAACCGCAAATACTGGACATAGGTGGCCCCGCTTTTTTCCAGATATCCCAGTCCCCATTTTTTCATCCAGTCTCCACTAGCGTGCTTTCGCCTGTCATCGGGCTAGACGGGCTCCTACATTTAAACAAATACATTTTAGGACTGATAATTTTGTTTTGACTACAAGGGGCTTTCCGCCATCTCTTAAAACAGTATTATCTTAATGTTACTTCACCTTTTCTGGTACAACAATGGCGAAGTATTATTAAAGTAATACTATTTTGAGAGATGGCATTAAGCCCCCTTCTATTGGCCACAGATAACCTTTACAGCTTCACCGGGCAATTGACGAGCGCAGATGACTCTTTAGCACATACATTTACTTGATGGAGTGTATGCGGAACGAGAATGTAGAAGAACACTGTCTTACTTCTTCTCTGCCCAAGTCGGCACAATAAATGTAATTCTTGCCAAGCCATGGTCAAAAATGGCAAATGATATATATAAATTGTTTAATACTAAGTTTTAGTATAATTTGTGTACATTAATGGTTTAGAAATAATGGAGCGATGTAATCAAATATGACTAAGCTCCTTAAATAAAGATTTAAAAAAATACATTTACACAACAGGTGCCCTCGAGCAGGACTCACATCAATCATTATAAAATATCATCAAGGTACTTAGCTTTCTAAATTATTGTGTTATCACCCCACATTAATAAACATACACAACATATGAAATGACTGAATGGAATTTCCTGACAAAAAGAAAATGCTGCAATACTCTAACTTAGGTATTAGTGCATAAATGTCATCTTCATATGAGAACATGTAATAAAACATAATAGTGAAATACGCTTAGATTAGATCGATTATTTTTATTGTTATCACACTCCATACTGACAACACAATGTGTAAGCGTTCATATTAATTGTTGGAGTAAACGCCTGTCACTCTAAGAAACTAACTGAGACCAAAAGTAAGCGCGTTCTGCATCACGGAGGTACTCTAAATAATATTTTTCGATAGCTGGCCATTGCGAAAGTAGCCTAAATTACCTGTTAGTCAACCGAACTAAAAAGTGTAATTAAATCAACAGAAAATAACACATTCAAAACTTACCTGCTAATAAAGAGACCCTGAGCTGCTATATGAATAAAATCGTTATCTTGATTTCCAAGCACGACTCTTAGCATGGACATGATAGCAGGCGCTTTGTACTTGACCAGACCATTGATTCTGTCTCTGATCTGGTTTTCATTGAAAACTCTGTTGTCTGGTTCTAGTATGAGAGCGCTGGCATGGGCGTCTCTAAGTAAACTCTCTTGAATGACATCCGTAACAAACATAGCGTCGATGTCAAGAAGGCTTTCATCGACCGCGTTCGGGTTTGTTTGGAACTGTAAAAAAAATTCATCATCATCATTAGCTCATTAAACGTTCCCACTAAAGGGGCACGATCCTACCGATATAGGGTGATTAGGCCTTAGTAGTCCACGCGTGCCCAGTACGGGTTGTACGACTTCCTGTACAACCTTTGAATCTCTTCACAGGAGTGCGCAGGTTTCCTCACGATGTTCTCCTTCACCGTAAGCGCATCGGATAACGTACATTTATTTTTGGAAATTCAAAAACACTTCTACGTGGGGGTATTTGAACCTCAGCCTCAGGTAGGAGGGCAACAGTCCACACCATGGAGCCACCGACGCTCTACGTAAAAGACGTAAAAGAGATTAATTCAACAATTATATTCTGTTACCAATGTAATAACTTTGAGTATGTAATTCTGTAACATGGTGAGAAATAAACAATTTTTATTTTTTATAGGTGAATAGCGCATTTACATGTATTCATAATGATGATGCATATACGAGCATGTAGGTATATTTGCGATTGTGAATATGCATATACATATGTGTATATCTTGTACAATATAAAGAGTAAATCACTTCATCTCATTCCCGATATAAACATAAGAACATTTACTGATATTTTGTACTTGTAGTACGTATAAAGATTTAAAGACTGAATTAATGTATTGACATGCATATATTATGTAAATAAAGGTTAATAATAATTATCTGAAATGTTAACATTTTGCTTACGTAAATCGTTCAAGATATTGATATTGATAAATGTTCTTTTAATAATCTTAAGATACTCGAACGTATGAGTTTATCGAAAAAACTTTTAACTGGAAGCGAATGATAGGTGTTAAAAACCTAATTTGTATTAAACAAGATATTTTTTACAGCCTACGTGATCTTGTGCGTTAAGCGTTGGTTTAGATCGCTCCAATCGATAACCGCGGCACGTGAGTTCGAATCCCGCAGGATGACGACACAATGAATATTTTGTGCGAATGTTCTTAGTTCGGAAAGGACACAGCTGGGTGTTTCACCTCATCATCATCAGCTCATTAAACGTCCCCACCGAGGGGCACGAGCCTACCCGTATAGGGTGATTAGGCCTTAGTCGTCCACGCGGGCCCAGTGCGGATTGGACGACTTCACACACAACCTTCCAATCTCTTCGCAGGCGTGCATAAAGGTTTCCTCACGATGTTTTCCTTCACCGTAAGAGCGTCGGATAACGTACATATATTTTCGAAAATTCGAAAATACATTGGCACGTGTCGGGATTTGAACCTCAGCCCTCCCGGTAGGAAGGCGACAGACCACAACACTGAGCCACCGACGCGTTTCACTTGATTGTTTGGAAAAGAATAACGGCTATTATTTGAGGATAGTTATCAACCAATTCGCACAGGGTCCACGTAGTGGGTGACGGCCCAAAATCCCCATAGCAGCATTGCTATTGGGAGTTTGGGCCGTAAATTGGTGGGCAGAAGTGTAAAGATTTATTTTTTTAAATTGATATAATTATGATATCTACTTACACTGCGAAGTGCCTCATAGGCTGCGTAGGTGCCTAGCCCAGAAACAACCCACTCATGTATCCAATTGGCGGGGTAGATAACGTACCCGAACCACTGGCGAGCCATCGCCTCTGCTATGTTTACCATCGAAGACTTCCATTGTTGTATCGAGTGTTGTGCTTCCATGAAAATATATGGCTCCCTGATAAAATGTGAAAGAAATTTCAGCATTATTGATAATCAGATATTCGTCCAATATTAAGGTTTAAACACGAGTTTGTTAGATTTGATTGAAATAGTGTGTTTTTTCACTTAGGAGCATTTACAATAATAATAATAAATAAATATCCACTGACATTCACACAGCGCCATCTAGCCCCAAGTTAAGCGTAAAGCCTGTGTTATGGGTACTAAACAACGGATAAACATACTTATATATATATATATATAATATATATAATATATATATATACATACAAATTATACATAGTATACACTCAGACCATTACAAACAGACATGTTCATGCATAACTGCCCCGGGTTCGATACCCGGAACCCGGAACACCCTGGTGTAGCAGCCAACGTCTCAACCGCTACACCAAATGGGTCGTCAAACACCTATTCTATTCCATCAATTCTAGCCATCTATGTGTATTGTTATTAATTCCAACTCAATATTTTAACTTTTGCAGAATTTATCTGAACAAAATAAATACTTTGACTGACTTTCAACTTACCAAACGCCGACCACAGATAAAGAATGCCACTCGGAAGAGACATCTGGTAGTGCCACTATATGCACTTCTACCGTCTTCACGTCTCGACAATTTGGAAGTAGTCCTTCCCGGTCCATTCGTTAAGAGAAGTGAGAAGCATGATGCCGCGCCGATGCCCTCGTGTCTTGGTTGGTGACTCCTCGACCGAACAGCAGCACATTCGCTATGGGGATGTTGATATTAACGAAGTTGTGCGCCATCATACCCCAAACATGGGCTGGACCGCCCATTGGCCGGAATTGTGTCCTGGAAATTATACAGTTTTTTAATAAAATTGAATATATATAAATAAATATCCACTGACGCTCACACAGCGCCATCTAGCCCCATATTAAGCGAGGAGCTTGTAGTTAGGGTACTACCTATTTAACATATCGCAGTCCACTGCTGGACATAGGTCTCCCCCATTTTGCGCCAGATATCCCGGTCCTCCGCTTTTTCTCATCCAGCCTCCACCAGCGACCTTTCGCAAGTCGTGGTCCATCGGGCCGGAGGGCGTCCTACGCTACGTTTGCCGAGACGCGGTCAGTTGTTTAGTTAGGGTACTAAACAACTGATAAATATACTTATATATATTTTTTGTAAATACATACATAGTTTATAGAAACACCAAGATTTGTAATGGACAAACAGATGTGTTCATATCCGGGGACCGAACCCGGAGCCCTTGGTGTGGTAGCCTACGTCTCGACCATTACACCAAATGGGTCGTCAACGTATCCGCATTCACAATCAATGGCATTGAGCCCACGGGGTGGGTTATGACCCAATTTCCTCATAGCTATGTTGTATGCGAAGGCTTGTGCCCTGCAGTAGGCCGCTATAGGCTGATAATGAATCGGTCACTATAAACTTTCGGCATATTATCTTGTGGTTTGTCAATTTATCTTGTCTTATATTCAAAAGATGTTATCAATCTCTAAGTAGATTAATATACTTTACTTCAACTGTTGTTTTTGAATCATATAAAATCTTAATTTAAAACTCGTTTGTTATTAAAATGTTATTCCAAATTGGAAAAATCTAAAGGTATAATAAGCAATAATAATTATTTTACTAACATCCATCCAGGATGAATATTTGGTTGTTTGTTGATATACATTACATAGGACTGTCGCCTTTCTACCGGGAGGGTTGAAGTTCAAATCCCGACACGTACCGATGTATTTTCGAATTTTCGAAAAATATATATGTACGTTATCCGACGCTCTTACGGTGAAGGATAACATCGTGAGGAAACCTTCATGCACGCCTGCGAAGAGATTCGAAGGTTGTGTGTGAAGTCGTCCAATCCGCACTGGGCCCGCGTGGACGACTAAGGCCTAATCACCCTATACGGGTAGGCTCGTGCCCCTCGGTGGGGACGTTTAATGAGCTGATGATGATGATATACATTATAATGTCATTGTTGCTTACTAATTTTAAATAAAAATGTGTCATTATCATCATCATCATTACAGACCCGAAAGTTTTACTGTTAAACAAAATCCTTTCGTAAAGGTTTCCACGAGTATCTTATCACTTACAGGCTGTTATCTTCCAATCTTGAATTGGAAACTAGATGGTCATAGTCCAATCCATTGATGCTAAATGTGATCATGGAGGCTTCCGTTGGCTCATCGATGCAGGGGAAAACGCGTCGTGCATTCGTTGGGTGTAGATTCATGGCCAAGTATGTTCTGTAATAGAAAAATGGTATATTAAAACCATCGTATTCGCTTGTCTAAATTATATGAAATATATGATAGATAATTTATTTTTCGCACGTTAATCAATCTAAGGTGTAATGACACACACTAACAAATATACACTAGCATTTATCATGCTGTACAAATAATTATTGCAATTTGGGATTTAATATTATATTTAAAAGACAAAAAAAACACTTTAATAGTTAAATATATAGGTATGAGGTTATTTTAATTTAAATAACTTCAGTCATTTATCTAAAATTAAATTTTCAAAAAAAACAGCATGAATTATTAAAAATTCTTAAGGTCTTTAACCTCGTCAATACAAACGAATTGGAGACATTGAATTAACCATCGGTGCACGAACTTTTGATTATTGAAATTATTGTTTTTATTGCGCAACAGTTACTGAAATAAGCGTAATAAACCTTTCAAAATATAAGTAATTACGAAAAATAATAATGAATTGAAGATATTTACGAGTCACCACTTCCTCCCCTGTATAGCCCTTTGCCGTCATTTCGAATGTTTCCGGAATATTCCACGATAACAACATAAGTGTTTGATTTAGTCGGTGGATTTATATCCAGTACATTTCCGTTTGGCCTTGTAAAAGGTGCGTTTTCAGCATTAGTCTCAGATATCAGGCCTACTTTCACTGAACCAATATTAAGATCAGCTGCATGGAACATTATTCGGTCGTTTCTAGTTGCATCCGTTACTGTCACATCTAGTACTGAACGGCCGGTAAAGCCGTCATTATTAATCGTTAACGTTACGGAATGTCTAGTAACGGTCATTCCGGCTCTTATATTCGAATTGCCTGCAGCGTACGTATTTTTTGTATTTCTATCACCATATTCCGTCTTTCCTTCAACAACATCATGTTTGAGTTCATTGTTGTTAAGACCCGTGAATGCTGAATCAGCCACAATATTAATTTCGCTTGCCAAATTGCTTTTCAATAAAGTTCTGTCTATTGGCAAAGAATTTGAGATTGCAATGAATAATGGTATGAAAAATGGCACCGTCTTCCACTTGTCACTTTGGACCATTTTTGATGTTAAAATGGCCTCACCGTCCACAAATAACTAGACACATGCAGTATTGTTACAAGACTAAGTTCGGATTGAGACCAAAAATGAGATATAAGTGTGCTCGTTATGATAACGTCACACGAAACTGTCTATATCTTGATATGTTGACCTATCTTAGTTCTTAGTAAAACTCATGATTATACAACAATTTATTTATATTCCCAAAATGTTAAAAAAAAAATTATAATATAGGGAGCAATCGCGTTTACGTGATGGAAAGTGTTACCGCCGCCCATGGACATTTGCAACAGCTGAGGTCACAGGGATGCGTTGCCGGCCCTTTATATAAGAATACGCTTGTTTTTGAACGATGCCAGGTCATATCGTTTTGGAAACGTTTCCGATGGCAACTGATTCTACAAATTAATCGTACGCGGCAGAAAATGTCGACCAAAACGAACTGTGGAAGACCTCCAAGTATCCAGATGGTGTGGGTGAAATCTGGAATTCTGTCTCGAAGTACGATTATAATATAAATAAAAAGTTTACACTGAGGCACCTGGTCACTCTGACCATGTAAGATATTGTCAGCTCGAGCACACAATTTAATTTGTTGGAATCTGGACCTCCTCAGCGAAACTAAGCGGTTTTGCCATAATCTGCACACTTGCACGCAGACAGGAAATTAGTTATTATGAGGTGGTTAGAAACATCGTGGGCATGCGCAGTTTCCTCACGTTTTCCTCGAAAGATTCAAACATCACAACGTGAAATTGGCCAATCTAACTGGTCTGCGTGGACGACTAAGGCCTATACACCTAATACGGGTAGGCTCATGCCCCTCGGTGGGGAATTTTACTGATTTGACGATAAACACCCTTTCTAAATCACCAATATTACCCTAAGTATGTTAAAACAAATAATTCTACTCGCGGTACAGAGTTGCTTTAACAAAATAGTAGAAGAGTGAGATAGAATACCGTATGAATTTGAGCATTATGGCTAAGTTTTTCATAGATCTCCAAGTTCCATCACCTAAGAGCACAAATATTGTGTATGTGTAACCTAGGTACCTACTTAATATATATTTAACTTCTTTTGTAAAATTTATCAAACCATTGTAGTATTTGGACCTATACCTACATTAAATCATTGTCAATGGACAGACCTTTGCCCGGCATTGGACTGGGATGGGTTCAAGAGCGAGAGAAATGAGTTATTAACACAAGATTTTTATAAAAAAAATGCGAACGCACATCATCGAATTCAAGTATTTCAAATTGTGATAAAAAGCTAGATAAAGTTAAATACATTGCATTAGTGATTGACATTATCGGGAGATAAAAACATGAAATACCTTAGTGCGAAGAAGTTACTAGTTTATCTTAAAACGCTCTTGTGAAATTCATCAGCTTCCTAAGCGATGACTCATATATAAATCATAATATTATAATTATAAGTAATGTAGTAGAATTACCAAATCTAAGAGAATTAACATCTGTATTGAAGGTGCTGTCACCTACCACCTGAATACAGATGTTAAGGCGCAGCGCAGTGTTGATGGAGAATAACTACCTACAGACATTAATTTCTTTAAATCTGTTATGTCAGGCGTGTCACTTACCACCAGGTGATCTGTTTGACTGTCCTGTTCACTTATGACATAAAAATTATACAGCTTAAAGTAAGTACTTTACTTTCATTTAATAGCTGTGACGAAGTCTGAATTGCAGAGTCTTGACTGCTGGATTTCGGTTCCCCTTGCCGATAGTAGGGCGTTTTGCCATAATCTCCACGCTTTGCACGGGAATTGGTACTACAGGGATCCTTTACATGAAATCATGCCCTTGCTCGAAAATTTAATAACTGACAGAAAATGAATACTTTCCACAGTACACTGAAGTACCTGAGGTCTATGAAAAAGTGCGGTGCTGCAAAGTGGTAAAACCTTATTACTTGATAACACAGTTAATATTACCTGAGACTGTTTTGCGTACTTTATGAAATTAATCTTTGTGATGACTTAGTACCTATTGTTACATTGATCGTGGTAGAATTGATAATAATTCATCGCATTATTATTCATTTGAGATGTAGGTAGATTTTTTTGTTAAATTCTTAAATATTCATTGAAGACGTGTTTATATAACAATTTTTAGGATTCAATAGCCTTTTATATGTCACATAACAGCTCATGTTGTGTGTAATTTATGTTTGTAAGCTCAGTGTTGTATTAATGTTTGTAAGCTTGTGATTTATGGTGAGAATAAACTTATTATTATTATGTTTTCGAAATCCTTAAGATTCACGGGCAATAGTGGCCGCGGCCTTTGGAAGGCATTGGGGCCGAAGCCACAGCACAGAGGCCTTTTTCGAATGTTTAATCTTTTAAGGTTACACGTGGCGGATGCCATCAACAGAATGCCACAATATGATACAACCCATGACCCCGCCAGTGTAAAGACTATTGTAATCTATGGAAACGACGACTGGCTATGGATATGGGTTTTGGTGGACTGGATATCTGGGCTATGGGGACTACGGACGCCTGTCATTACACTAGTCTCACAATAAATTAGGGACAGGCGGTGACCGCCGCGGCTAGATGGGCCCCCTAATGGTCGCCTGCAGTGGGGCGACAGACGGGCAACATGGGCGCTCGCGGCTAGGGTGTCGAGAGGTGCGACACCGATTCACCATCGCGAGTAACTACGCAGTCACTCGGAGCGGGTTCCTCGCTATTACGCCTTAGACACTTCCACCCCGAGCATATAGCTCTAGCGACTCACTCCCGACGGCCAATGAAGGCAAGCGGGAGGTGGGGATCTGGTCTCATGGGTCCACTTCGCCCACCAATGGTGAGACGAAGGCGAAGACCAGAGAGTTCCCCGAGCACGGGACCGAGGCGCGCGCCACACACCATCACTCGCCACAAGCTGCCCGACGGAGACTGATTGCACCGTGATACTAGCATAGCTAATATGATTATTTAAAAGTCCCACCGAGGGCACGAGCCTACCGTATAGGGTGCCTCACGTAGGCCCAGCGCGGATTGGCCGACTTCACGCACAGGTTTCCTCACGATGTTTCCTTCACCGTAAGAGCGTCGGATAACGTACATATAATTTCGAAATTCGATAACACATTGGTACGTGGTGGATTTGAACCTGCGGCCCCCGATCGGAAGGCGACATTCCACACCATTGAGCCATCGACGCTCTATCGGTATTATTGTCCCTTGAAAGTTATTCACAAACCTAACAGTTCTTAGAATAAGATAGATTATCAAAGATAAAAGACGTGTTCTGCTTAACATGTACACCGCCATCTGTTGTACTTGAAACACATTACCTTAGAAAACAACAAAATGTGTAAGCGCACTAAAAGCAATGTCTACTTACTTTAATAGTACTTACCATAATGTACTGCTAGATGGCAGTGTATATGCGAAACGACGAATAGTCGAGAGTTGAGTTTACCGTATCATAAGTCCTAAGGCTACACAGCGGTGTATGAACCAATTTTCATATTACTTTTTGTTGAAGATACTCAGAAGTGGTCCCATTTAAGAAAGTCAGGGTCTGATGTTGGAGACCAGAAGAAATCGGGGAAACTTCTTTGTTCGCAGATATCTCCGTCGCTTATAAACCGATTTGATGATCATTTTCGTTGAAAGAAGATATTTAGAGTGGTTCCATGATAAGGAAACCTAGGATTGATGAAGGGAGACTTGAGAATCTAACTTTAAAAATCAAAAAGCAACTACTTCATCATAGTATATTAAAACAGTGATTTTTAAAATTTTAAGTTATCAGGATGGTCAGGACTCACCTGATGGTAGGTGATATGCCTAACCATGACAGAGCGGCTTTGAAGGAGACCAACAACTCAAAGACAATTATTATCCTCCATCAAACCGAGACAACAGATGTTAGGTCTATTATACCTGTAATTTTACTAGCTATGTGCCCTCACCCCGAAACACAAAAATATATAATAATAATAATAATATATTTATTTCAGACAAAGTCCATAGTAAGTTAAATATCGTTTATTACTCAATAAGGTTTACAAACTTGAGGTGAGACAGCTCCTTTAAGTAATAGTATACTTGTGTCGGAGTGTTTCGCTCTGGCCTTATGCTAGGTACATCATTGAGGTCTAAGGTATGCGCAGTGTGTCCGGTGAGTATCCCTTCAAGAAAGCACCAACTAAGTATCATACCTATCCGAGCACACAGTGCATATAACCATTTGTATTATAAAATATTAAAGTTTTATAAACAGTGTTGGCGCAATTAACGTTTAACATTTTGTTTTAAATTAAATACAGTAGATAGTCTTAAGCTATAGGTGTATGTGTGTGTTCGCGCGAGTGATTGTGTGCGTGTGCGTGCACGTGCGCGTGCGTGCGTGTGCGTGTGTCTGTGTGTGTGAAAGGGTTGTATGTATGTATATCAATTTAATCTTTTTAGAATTATTTCAGTTTCCTCATAGGTTAGTTGTTGAATCCAATCTGTGATGACGTTCCTTACATCATACAATTGCATAGGATAGATATTTAGTTTATGATTTATGTAATTGTATATGAATTTGGATTGAGATAGGTATTGGCACCTAGCAAATTCAGTTTGAATTGAAAAGACTCTACAACCGAACCCTTCCGTCGTTTCGCCAGTTTAGACGGTACATACGGCAATGTCTTATGTTTACAAATAATTAAGTTAGCGATGTATAATTTTATTATAGAAACAGAAGTGCATAACACCCTGTTTCTCGGGACGATATCTAGCACTGCGGTGGTACCTACCCAGACGAGTCAGTATCGAGTCTTCCACCTAGTCAGTATTTTATTAATATTACGAATCACTCAAAATTGTATAAATATATTTTGATGTCGTTGCAAGTGCCGAACAAATTCTTCACTTTTTAAAATATAGGAAAGTAGGTTACAATGATAAATATAGATATCTTGATTTACTGGGCACCGACTTCAAAATTATGAAATAATTATTTAAAAAATTCTATGTACTATTAAAATTTATTTTTGTCTTTTAGTTTGAAGTCTGTATTTTGTTTGTACTTGAAATGTCTTGCTGAATTTCACTATTTTTGTAAGTTGCTACTTTTCCAGTTATTGTTTACAGTCCCGTGTAAATGCTCATGTTCAAATTCATTAAATTGGTGATCTCATATAAGATTTTGGGGATGGGGGCAAAAAACATAAACATGAATTTTATCGTTGGTTGTATACTAAACTCTAAGTACTCTAAGTACTTACCAAATCTCAGTTTTCTAGCACTTAAGGAAGTAGCCAAACATTTAGATAATTAACGTACAGTATGTCAGTGGCAAAATCGGCATAATTAAGATATCAATAAAATCTTAAGTATTAGAGCTATTGACTTGAGGCTTTGTATGTTTAATGAGTTTATCATCTACATCATATACGTACATCGGAAATCAACTCTATGATGTTTTTTTTTCATAGGAAGTCAAACGAGCTGTCGGTCTACCGGATCTAAAGTGATATCATTACCTTTGGACACACGGAATTTTCAAAGGAACACGATTGCCCTCTAACGTGTAATTATTTAGGTTTATTAACTTTACCATGAAAGTAAGCTGTTGGCTAAGCACACAGATTCTAAGTAATTTCGTATTTTGCTTACTTCAACGACCTGTTTATACGATCCAATCTTTCATTTTGTTTCTTCTCATTTTTAACATGTCTTTTACTGCTTCGTTCTAAAAACAGGATATTTAAATTTTAACCTAAAGGAGAAATTCAGCACAATTCAGAAGCAATTCTTATATTGTTAATAAATAAAGGTACTCACTCTCCATTACTGTATGTGCCACATACAATCCGAGAGACGGGTTAAGGTTCCCCTTAAAGGTAATAAGGAACGTGTATAACGTAGCCTGCAGGCCTGTGCTATAACAAGCTTAGCGTTGTCGTTCACGTTAAAGTTCGCTGGCTCGAAGTTGCTGCCGCCAGCTAGTACGTAAGTCACCGAAGTTATCTCCAAGTCTCTCACTTGGAAGATTACGTCGTCACTCGTTGCTTGATCGATATTCACCACGATTAATACTTGGCCGGTGAATGTCATGTCGTTTATGTTTGGCTCAAGATTTACGGTGTAACTGTTTACAACCATGCCGGGTCTTATTGTGTTCCTGGTTGCTCTTTCGATAACATTTTTGGATTCCACAGTCTTGGTAGGTGCACTAGCTTCATTCACATTGTCGATTGACCAATCCTTTTTAATAATATTAATTGGCAAACAGTTCACTGAAGCTATATATAGCATAAACACAAACAGAGGTCTCAAGTTTCTCATTTTTATTTATTTATTTCAATTGAACAAATAAAAGTAAAATTATAATTATTTCACATTAGATAGCATGACCATATCCTTTTGTGTATGTTAGTGTGCTACATAACAGTCGGTGAGATACTAACATGAAGAAACCACAAAGAGTTTCAGCATTTTGTTTTTATCTAAGTTTCCCGCGGAGAGAGTGTTGGCTTGATAAGCGAAAAACGAGATCAGTATACTTAGTAGCACTGAAATTGGTGTTTACAAGTAATTTTGCAGTAATAATAATATATTGCATGTTTTGTAATGGACGATAAAAAATTAAGAGCTAAAAGAAAAAATATAAAAAGACTTTTTTATTAAATTGAGTCGGATGTATAGCTAAGAGTCAGCCAAGTCAATTAAAATAATAAATTAATAACCTGTTCAGGAATCCTGCAAAAAATCGTTTAAAAAGCTCGAATGATTGCTGGCCGCGCCGTTATAAATATGAAATAGTCATTCGTGCAGAACTCTACGTGGAATTGTCATTTCTTTGAAAAAGCCAAAAATTTATAGCTTAAATAAATTATATATACTGAATACACTAGTATAGTGATAAATGAAAGTGTACTTTTAACGAAAAAAATATATATCATTCAAAAAGTATATGCGGTTTTCTTTATAAAATATAATGATTAATGTGTAGGTAGCCGCGTGTTATATTTATGTTAATTGTTTTTCTGAATATCGATAATGAGAATCCAGTTTTTAATTTGATAAGTATGATTATGTATATATAATCTTGTATCAAGTGAAACTTGTGCAAGTTGTTTCAAAAATATATTTTATTCAATTTTTTTTTGTTACCGATCAATTTTGGCCACAAGTGCTTTTGGGTCAAAATATTTGTTTACATTACTTAAATCGATAGTGTGTTGCTTTAATCTTCTTTAAGATTAGATGTGCAAAATCTTTATGTAATATGAAAATACGTTTTTCATTGAAATGTATTTTTGTGGGCTATCAAACCGAATTCATTCCTAAAAATTCGGGTACTTCCAATTCCTTTGTCCAATTAAGTCTATAAGTTAGACTATAATGAAAAAACTCCTTGTTCATGAAAATCTACAAGTTTGTTTTGATCATGTACGTATAAATAAATATCCACTGACATTCACACAACGCCATCTAGCCCCAATTAAAGTGTGGTGCCCGTATTATGGGTAATAATCAACGGATACACATACTTATATATATTTTTTGCAAATACATACCTACATAGGTATTATAAATGGAAAACTCCCAGACCATTACAAAACAGAAATGTTCATGCACACAAATGTTTTTACTGCCCGGGGATCGAACCCGAACCCTTGGTGTAGCAGACGACGTCTAAACCGCTACGCGAAATGGGTCGTCAAATCAAATCAAATCAAATCGTCAGTATAAAAAATACCGACCGGCTGTCATACAAAATCTGGCCGAATTTTGACACACTTTTGTTGTTAGCGAGACTCCGTCCGTATTTTTCATACGTCCTTGAATTTGAGACTAATTTTCGTTCACCCATCCTATGGTCCACTATTTAGATAGTTGCTTGACTTCGAGATCTTCAACCGAACTCACTAACCACTACGCCATCGAGCCCGATATTTTCTTCTTGTTAAAATTAATAAAATTTTTAGAGGACTCTTTATGAGTATTAAAAGTTAGTTTAAGACCAACATTTGACTCATTATGAAGCCGTCCATAAGACTAAATAATATCTCTCTCTCTTCAACCTATCGCAGTGCACTGCTGGACATAGGTCTCCCCAATTTTGCGCCAGATATTCCCCTTTATTATACAGCCTCCACGAGCGACCTTCTGCAAGTCGTCAGTCCATCGGGCCGGGCGTCCTATGCTCAAGGGCGGATCCGGGATATGGTATTTTTCTTAATATACGTTAGTATAGTTCTTAAAAGTAGCTCGGGGAGGGGGGGGGGGTCATGACCCCCATGATCCCTGCCCCCGGATCCGCTGCTGCCTACGCTACGCTTGCGAACCGCGTCTTGGCAAGCGTAGCGTAGGCAACACTCTCCACTCCAGAACTCGTTTGCCCCAACGGCTATACATTCTAGTCAGTAGTACAAATAATATAACAAAATAATAATAATATGCATTTATTTGTTTCAAAAATGTTTACAGTGAGTAAGCGTCATGAGAAATAATGTTACACTATGTCTTGCCAATATGAGGCGTACAAATTTTAAATTAAATTGAAATTATATGATGTGCGTCACGCACGAGTATGTAAGTAGATTTTATCGAATGGGAGTTTCAAATAAAAAAATAGTTCATACGTATAAAGTATATTTACAACTAAGGCAAGGTATTTCTTATTTTTAAAATATTTTTACATTATTGAATAATTACGGCAATCATAATATTGATTTTCTTTAACATTGCCTATACTGAGGGTCTCTATTCCGTTCTCGAGTCTAGTTTATGATTCTATTACTAACAGTGTAGTGCTATTATAATATTGGTAATAGTTCTTAGATAAACAAAATATGATAATAATAATAACTATATGCATAAACTCACTCAAAAAGTGTCTGCGACAAAATTCCGCCCATCGCGTCAGTTGGGCAGAATTTTCATTCTTAATCACGGCACTCGATACATGTCATAATGACATAGTAGTGTGCTCTTACTTTTGATTTTACCCTTTTTAATGATACGTTAAGGTCAAAATTTAAATGAATTATTCTAAGATAGAGATGAAAATATAACTATATTATAACTATACATATGTGTCAAGCGGCTCTGACATTTTTTTGGTGACGTTTCTTTGTGATTGTGCCTCTAGTTAATAGATTTTTTATCTAAGTTATACTTAAATTAAATTTAATAATTGAGTAACATTATGCAAACAGTCACGACAAGTAGAATACTAGAAGCGATCTTAGTAGTGCCGTCCTTGTCGTCTTCTTGGAGCCAAGACGCAATCTGGTTGTAACGGTTATTCCTCCATAAAATGGCGGACGCAATATTTTCTCTTATATTCTCAATGGCTGCGAGCTCATCCACCGTTAATATACCTGCGTGCTTTTGTTGCATCTCTTGTATCTGTAATGTTATTTATTAAAATCATTAGCATGTTACGACCGACTGTAGGGCACTGGCCGAGCCGCATAGCATGCGAGAGTGGGCCGTAATAAGTGTAGCCAGGTGTCCCGCTTTGCGCGGGACCTCCCGATTTTCAGAGGTGTGAGGTTGCATCCCGATCGGGACGCATCCTCAGACCTTCTTAGATCCTAGACTGGTCCAAGTTCAGGTGTCAGCCCGCTATAATCTTTTAGTTCTTAACATAAAATGTATAATGAGATGATTTGTGTTGTTCATCAAAAATACAGTAAAATTAATAATTATTGAACCAATTAAATGTCCAAACCAAAGTTGGAGAAACCGCACAAAGTGACTCACTTTATAGTATCCCCGTAGGATTCAATTCATAATTTCCGATTTAAGTTGCGATCTAAAGGCTCAGTCCACTAGAACCCCCGGCAGATATGCAGTACTTATAAATAATTAAATTAAGATATCAACATCTCGTTTCAATTACCTTTATCTGATAATATAATTTGCTGGATTTGTCAATGTTCACTGTATCGACATCTGATAACACTGCACGTAGATTAAGATGACTGTATAAGTATTTATTTTTACATAACTCGCTGCGTCCCCACGGTATTACCCGCGGTATATGATATAGCGGTGAAGTCGTCCAACCCGCACAGGGCACGCGTGGACGACTAAGGCCTATACACCCTATACGGGTAGGCTCGTGCTCCTCGGTGGGGACGTTTAATGAGCTGATGATGAGTGAAAACATATCCTAAAATCATTTTGTTAATTCACGTGACGCGCGACCACCGCGGTACAGCGCGGGAACATAATTTAATTGCGGGATTTGAACTCACAACTACCGGGTCAGCAAGCCGAAGGCTCCCACTAGACCACTGTGGCAATTCCAAAGTTTTATTTGGGTTGTACTTATATTTTAGTTTTGACATGGAATTGTATCGCAAGCTTCAAGCCAAAAGGGGGTATAAGAAATAGCGCATCTTTCTATTAGACCAATCGTTTATAAATGTATCGATACTCAATCTCAATTTTTTGTCACATAAAAAAAAAGCAATTTAAATACACATGCAAATTTTATAAGTTTAAGTACATTGATTAAAGAAAGAAAGAAAGATAAAAATCTTTATTCAAATAAATCTGTTACAGATAGATACTTACTTTTTAATTGTCAATTGTTATTATTATATTTTAATGACTCTACCACCGGTTCGGAAAGGTATAAAGTTTTTCCTGAAAGTGGTGATTTTCTTATACGTCCCTTTGGCTTTTACCCCTCGCCTCGACATATTTTAAACATACTGGCCAGTAGTGACCATCAGTTTGTGAATAAATGTAAAAATAAATGAAAAATGAAAATATATTCTCACCTTTTGAGCATGTCTTTCAGCAGTAAGCCTCTTCGATAGCGCGTTTAAAATATAAACAGTACCGCCGCTTTGTACTCTGTTGAATTAGGAACATTATAAACATTTTATTTATCATTAAATATACCTTTAGCATTTGTCACTGGAATTAATAATCAGAAAAGGTAGTAAAAAATGGTTTATTCTGAGTATTAAGTAAATAATTCAATGAAAGTAACAATTCATTGGATTCAAAAAATCTTTTTTTTTGCTTTTACTTTAGTTTTGTTTTAGTAAACCTGTGTTAAAGGTCTCTTTATGTTGAGACAGGAAACTAAATTACTGTATATTTCGAAGTAAAATTCAGACTGAGTACTCGTTTCTACGAGCAAACATACAGCATATCTCTGCAGGTGCTTTGTGATCATCATTTAACCATTTTTTAATTTCTTATCACTTTGTAAAAACCCCACTATAGGTAATGATGTAAAAAGTATAGGTTCACAAAACAACTGAAAAGTGTTCCGAATGCAGCACGCATACGCATATTTCGAATGAGCGTACATTTACCTTAACAAAGAGCCTACAACTGTGTTCTCTTTGGCGGTTCGTTTTTGAGGCACAGATGGCGTATATTCCTTTATATGCAGAATATCATTGACTATAGGGCATGTAATGTTTTATACATAGATAATAGATATGCAGTGCCCCATCGATTCTGCACACATACATGTTCCCTATCTATTCTTTTTATTTTTTACCTCAACAAGCTAATCCTGCAGATATGTTTGTCAATAGTTCTCCTAAGGTTGTTTTCATGTCAGATCTTATTTCGAAGGGAAACAACTCCTTTCTTTACTCGTAGTTTTTTGGGCAACCTTGAGCTTATTAAAGGTACTTGATGGTATATAAGTAAGCTATTGAAGCTAGTGAAGTACGCATTTACTCATACGATATTAGTTAATTACTGAGATGCTTCCTTCACCAAGTTTTAGATATCGAATTGCACAGTCTTGTTGAGGACCCCCTGCTAGTTGCTTGTCAGTTTAGAACCGATGGCCGATAGGGCGGAAAGGTTCTCGAGTGGTGTTAACTTAACGGATAAAAAGCGTTGGCCGATCCGCAACCAAATGGACCAATGACCTGGTTAAGGTGGCGGGTAGCTGATTAATATCAGCTGCAAGGTATCGGTCCGCGTGGAAATCATTAAGAGAAACCTACGTTCAGCAGTGGACATATTAGACTGAAATAATGATGATCTTAAATTCCGCAGATTCCCTTAGTGATTAAGGGCGACATCTCACAATAATGAGATCATCTCACCTTGACTGTAATAAATGGAAGTTTTCAATGATGAAGTCAAGAGCGTCTTCAACGCCTTCAGGATTGCCGTTGATGATGGACACGACAAACATATGCCTGTCTTGCTCCCTCACCGTCGAGTTGATGATTGCCTGGTGCAAGTAACTGTTGAAATAAGTGTTAAATATTAATTCAATGTCTGGAAGAAATCGCTCTTTAGCGATACGACCGCCTTGTTTGTACACTTTATGTTTTGTCTTTGTTTTCACTTGTTATGTGTTTTATGTGCAATAAAAGTTTATTATTATTATTCAATATAAAGTCTATGACGTCAGAGCCGAATCTACGTAAGGGCTAATTTGGCTGCAGCCCAGGGCCCCGAAGCTAGAAATAAAAGGCGATTCGGTTTCTTTCTTATTCAAAGCTATCACAGAAATATGACAATTCATACTACCGTAGATAATTTTTGGTGCAATAAAGAATTTATAGCTATAATATATTATTATAGATACAGTTTTTTGACGTGACTATTAATTGATAAGCCGCTCACTACTCACTAGTGTCAGCCCAGGGCCCCAAATTCTCGATCCACCCCTGTATGACGTACAACTGCAGAGCCTTGCTTTCACAGCATGGTTCTGGCGAGATCGGAGGATAAGCCAACATGTGGATCACGGGAATATAGAATAATCATTCTAAGCTAGAAGCTGGAACCAAAAGCTGAACGTGCCTTTCAAAAACTTCGTGTCAATGCATGGCTCTCTTCATCATGAATCGAGCATGCGATAACCAATCGATAATTTTGTGACCGTCGAGAGTTTCATCGTCAACTTGAGCGTCAATCCAAAACTATGTAACCCAATTTCGGATATATTATTTCATGTCTTTATTCTATCGCAAAGAATTTGTTATTTCTATATTATTTCAAAATAATACAAAAAATAGTTACTCCATAACACATTTTGACAAATTTATTGTCGATTTTGAAGTCTCATTTTATTAAGTTAAACAACCTGAGTAGTTTACAGTAGAACGATTTCCCTTAAGACATGGCAGCATGACGCATCATGACTTGTTATTTCAGACATGACATTTTGTTTACTGCATGTTTGCTATCTCTTAACTTATTTGAATGAATGATTACTTAATATACTTGTCAAATTGATAAAGTTATCTTTATTGAAGGATATGATATGCAAGATAACCGATTGATCTTAATATATGGCAGGAAGTACTTAAAGTTCTGCATATTTAAATTTATTAAGAATAAAATCAATACTCTTCTAATTATATATTCAGTCACAATCAAACTATTATCAAATGCGTATTCAAAGTGAAGTGATAAACGATGAGACGAACCTTGGTCTCATAGGTACTTGGTATGCTGCATTGTGCGAATGTGGAAGGATACACGAGCAGGGGACGACCCAGAAGGACTTACCTTGACCAAATTGGACAAGTCCTTAAGAAGGCTGGGGTCCCAAGTAAAAGGAATAAAATAGCTTGTATGAAAAGATTGATGGATGTGAATGAAGCTAGGGAAGTATGTCAAGACCGCGCAAAGTGGCGTTCCATCATCTCTGCCTACCCCTCTGGAATCAAGGCGTGAGCTTTAATTTTTTTTATGCTGCTTAAACTTTACTAGGTGGTAGACTCGGTACTGAGTCGTCTAGGTAGGTACCACCGCAGTGGCAGATATCGTCCCGTGAAATAGTAGTTAGTGCTTTGCACTTCTGTCATTGGGGCTTTGCGGGATTTGAACCTGCACCCTCCAGATCGGAAGTCAACAGTCCACACTAATGTGCCACCGACGCCGAAGCGACGAAAGTTCCTATGAAGATTTGACGAAATACCTTGTTTTCATACCAATCATAGAACAGGGATTTGTCACTTAATTAAGCTCTATAAACTACTTATAAGATAAATTATTACAATTATACTTACAAAGCTCTAGTCTCGTTATTAGATGTGCAGCCCAGAGCGTCCAAGAAGACGGTTTGTTCCGATGGCTCGTCGCTCTTGAGATACTGTTGCCATAGGAAATGGAAATCTTGTTCGCTGCCCTGACGAAGATTGGTACATAATACCGTAGGTTGGATCTCTGGGTGTACCCCAACATCTGTGGAAAATAAATGAAAATTCTCTTATTGCAGTTCAATGATATTCTATATATGTAAAGGTAGATACGGCACCCGTGCCTCAAATACGAACCGCCAAAGAGAATACAGTTGTAGGCTCTTTGTTTAGGCAAATGTACGCTCATTCGAAATATGTGTATGTGTGCTGTCACTGCATTTGAAATACGTATTTCAGTTGTTTCGTGAACATATCACGAATCTATAGATCCAGATCTATTTCCAGACTTGAGACTACATAAAGTACGTAAATCTTTTATAGGAAGATGTATAAAGTTTTTCAATAAGACACCGCAAAATATTGTCGAGTTACCTTTACACATTTTTAAAGCTAGAATAAAAAACCACCTTTCTAAAAAAGGGTACCACTATTGACGAATATTTATGTGATAAAAATCCGTGGTCTTAAACTGCTCAGCTTTTCAGTGTTTATGATATATAGTTACATTAAGTAATTGTTTTTAAAAAAGGCTACACTGTTGAGTTTTCTTGGGTGCTCCTTTCTCAACAGGCCAAACCACTGAAGCGCTTTTTTTCAAAGCATCAAAATTATTATTTTTAGTTGAGTATTTTAAATTGTTTTTTATTACTATTTTGTATATTTTTTGACGTTTATAAGTGCTTTTTGTAAGCCTAATTTGAATAAAGAATTTTGACTTTTGACTTTTATACTTTTTACATCATTGTTGCACTTATATTACAGGGTCCGTATTCTTTTTTTGACTGCTGAGTTAAAAAAATATCTACTTAATTAAAAGTTATGGCTTTTTTTGCATAGCTACCAAACAATTTGTATTTACCTACTTTGAATCGAACCTTCGAAAGATCAGACCATCGGTCGATCGACCTTTCGCAAGTCGTAGGTCCATCGGGCCAGCATTTTTTATATTATAGTTCAAATGTACTAAAGGAAGCAGCAACACAACACAATACCCGACAACCCAGTTTCAGATAAAAATATACCTCACCAATGTACAACGAAAACATTTTAAAGTGCTTAATTGGATTCATGTCCTAAACTGGACCCTACAAAATGTGGTTGGTCGGTTAATTAAAATGATTCATTATGCAAATTTTAGCTGACCACAGGGCGTTTTCATTATGAAAGCCAATATAGCTAATTGGAGAAACCATAAATCAGTAATTTCTGCGTTGCATTATTAATACAAAGTATTTATAACAGAATTGAGCAAAACCGACGTTTTTTAATTGGTTCTTGATTTGTGAACTTAGGTTCTGTTATGGTCTATATAGGCTTTTCATATAATATTTTTCACAAAATTTGCATTACATATAGAAAATATATCTATACATCTTACAGCCATTGTTTTAAGAGCACAATCAAGTAAAGAGATACAAGATAGTAGAAAAAACAGACACCTAAACACAGACAATATAATATAAACTGAACAATACAAAACTATGGGGAGACTAGGTCGTAACCCATCACAATAACCCAATTCGGATGCAGTACCAATGCTGTACGTTGAAGGAAATCGTGAGGAAACCTGCGCACGCCTGCGAAGAGATTCAAAGATTGTGCATGAAGTCAGCTCATCCGCACTTGTCTCGTGTGGCCGTCTAAGAGAAGCCTATACACCCTTTACGGGTAGGCTCATGCCTTTGCGTACAATGGGCTGATGATAATGACCTGTATTCATATGATAAGAGCTAAGTGCAAGAGAGCCCTGCGACTCGTTATCGGCTGAACGTGATTCATCTAAACCCATTTTATTTTACACATACTATTTACAAAACGAAAGTAACTCTATTTGTCTGTTTGTTACGCTTTTACGCCTAAAAGGCTAAAGGGATTTTGGTGAAATTTGACATATTGATAGATTATAACCTAGAAGCGGACGCAGGCTACTTTTTATCTGCCCGTGGGCAGAAGCTAGTGAAATAACAAAAGTTATTTCTACTTACCAAAGGTGGTCCAATTTCTGAACAATGCTTCGGATTGATTGACACAATCCTGATTGCCAAGGCGACAGTTGATGTCAAGGATGATGCGCCTATGGCTCGCTGTAACATGAGCTTCACCAGACTGGCGTTCGAACCCAAGACTCTTGTACAGTGGTGCCGACAGCTCCAGCAAGTATTTCTAGAAAAATACCGACCGTAAGAAAGAATTTTATTTTATTTATTTAATTATTCAATGGACAAGAGGCTCACAGGAATAATATTAAAAACAAAAAATATAATAACACAGAATAACCAACTAGTACGATGTACAAATGTATCAGCAGATGTTGTGTAGCAGTTTTGGTAGTCTGGCCTACTTGTTATTAAAGTCAGGATGTTGTTAGAGATACGCCGTACCCTAGCCACCAGCGACGCGCAATGCTTTCGCATTTTTGCGTAAAAGCAGATAATTCGTGCTTCAGCAAGAATACCTGAAACACTACAAAATCTCCGCTATATTGCTATCTAGAACACAATGCGCATTTATTTAAAATACCTTAGATGTAGTTTAACCTTTAGCTAAATTTCAGAAGGAACGATAAGCAATCAGTTGGGCTTGTAGCATCAAGCTACACCAAGTATTTTCGTCAATAATTCCGCAAAGATTGGACACATATTCTGCTTTGCCGTATAACATAATGTATATGTGTATATGTATGCTGCTGAGAACAATCGCAAAAAGTATAGTAAGGTTTAAATTGATGGGAAGGGGTGATGGGGTGTCGCCCAGAATAAAATTGTGTAATTCGTGAATAAACTAAGGTGACTAAGAGCTGGATCAGCAAGTTGATGAGTCATTAGGCCAGCCATGTCAGTTACAGAATCTCATCGATTCTTTGACTGACATGGCTGAGACAGACGTCAGCACAGACGAGAAGTGCAGAGCCGAGAGTGTCTCTTCGGTCTGATGACCTCTGATGATGAAGAGACGCTCTCGCAACCTTTGAATTGCAAAAGATACATACCTAGTGGAGGCTGATCGAAAAAAGCAAAGAGCTGAGATATTCAGCGACAATCCGGGGAAAATAATGTCAAGAAAAAGACAGAGTTGGGTTTATGCAGTTGACTGACTAATATACCTTCAGTTTTGTTGCTACGCTTCAGCTACATTTATGATCCAGTTCACGCAGTTTCCAGCAAGCAAGAGACAATTATGGTACGAAAGGTCTTCCTACCTGCCAGTGATCGTAAACATTGTTTCTGCTAGAGCTAAGTTGAGGAATTCGAAGGCGGAGTTAGCAGCTGCCCACGGCACGTAGTCCGCCTCAGCAACCAGGTATCGGGAGATCTCCAAAGCATTCAAGTAGTCCTGGTAGAATAGTATTAATAATAAATATCTACAGACATTTACACAGCGCCATCTAGACCTAACTTAAACAAACCTTATTATTTGGGTTCTCAAGAGCGGATCAATATTATTATTAACTGTTTCATGTGAATCATACATCAATTAAAAAAAATGTCAACACGTTTATTTATTTGGCCCTTTTAAAATATAATTTAAGCACATAGGCTCAATGTTTCTCAAGATGTTATGAAGAGGGTTCATGTGTTTGTCGGTAAGTAGAATACAATGTGAAGACATCGTAGGAGAGCGAAAGTAGCTGACATAGTCCGCAAGATTTGCGATTGGGCGCAAGGGCGAAGGGCGGTTTTGGTTGGCAATGGATGGGAAAATAACCGCATTAGACAGATCAATTACTTCCTTAAAGTAGCAGCTGATAGATGTTGATTTCTGGGGATATGTTTTTTTTTCTGGTTTAGGCCAGCAGTGTATTTTGGTGTAATGATGATGATGTGGAATATATTTCTGGGTAATTGAGAGTTTTCTATTAATGAAAGATCCTTGATGCCCAGCCAAAACTACTGAACAAAAAGAACCCTTTGGGAAGTATAACAAATCACTAACAGAACGTTTTTGGAAATCTTACCTTAGGGTAGGAAAAATGTTTTGAATTAAACTTTTCGTTTCGTCAACAAAAACAAAAGTTTTTGGTTTGAATACATTACAGATTCGATATACGTACCAGTTGTCCGTTCCTTGCCAAATTGAAGGAGTCGTCGATGATCTGAGCTCGGTTAAGGACATGGATGACTTCATGAGAACTTTTCAAAGCACGTGCCAGCTCTTGCCAATTAGCGTCGTCGTAGTTTACCCGGTAGTAGCCTTTGTGTAGAATAATAAAGAGAAATTTATTCATAAAATCTAAATCATTTTCAATAAAGCGTCTTAATAAAACATGGATATTTAACAATTGGTACCATTACAACAATTTAGTCCCATGCCAAACTTTCATTTCCTTAGACATAAAATTGGCGAAAGTTTCATATAAAAATCTATCCTCAATTTGGAGATGGGGGACAAAAATTATAAGTTTATGAATTTTCTTGTTGGTTGTATACAAAACTTAGATTACATACCAAATTTCAGTTTTCTAGCACTTTAGGAAGTAACCAAACATTTTGATGATCATCAGTGTGTCAGTGACTGAATCATAGAGTGAATATTAGAGCTATTCAATTGAAACTTTATATGCTTAATAACATTATTATCCACATCATATCCTGAGGATATTAACTATATGGTACATCGGAAACTAACTCTATGAGAGTCCAAAAAAACGACGAAGCACTTCGAGAAAAGATAGGTAGTGCCCTTGCACTTCGCTTGGCTCGTCTTGGCGGGGGCAATATCGTGCCTCCAGATACGACTGATATCAAAAAACATTCTATACATTATCCAAATATAACTATTTATATTGAAACAAATGGAATAAGAATCAAAGTTAAAACCACTTTCACTTGGAGCATTCTGCCGAATAGCATCAATGTTAATATACTTGTGGTTAAAATGTAATTAGGTGGCCCCCATTTTTTGTAATCGACAATTTGTTTTGATTATTCAATGTTGTATTTGCCTGTAAAGACATGTTTTTTACACGTTTCAACTCCATAGAAATGTATAATTATATGTCGCTGGCAAGTCTGTACCAATAAATAAATAAATAAATGATGTAAAGAGTACAGAATATTATTTAATAGCATATAAGGTTTTTGATCCCGCATGTTCACGATATGCATGGTGGGTTACGAATCGGATCGAGATGATGAATATTATTATGGAAGGCATTTTGTCTATAAGCAGAATTCTTAACTGTTTTAGAACTAATACTTCAAGAATACCATATCTTAAGTAAAGTCACAAAAGTATTTTCCTACTGATAAATAATGTTATTGATTGAGATTAGGGTATCGGTGCTGTCATCAACATCCGATGTGAATTTAGAAAGGAAGTCGATGACATTGCTTTGTGCATGACGAAGCCTTTATTGTTGTTATGAAAAAGATACTTAAAAACAATCGAAACATCAAAAGATTACATTGGTGACATGGACGTATACAAAAAAAACGGACGAAGTCTCGCTAACATCAAAAGTGTAACAAAACCCGGTCAGTTATTGTATAGAAAACCAAAAAACATTTGAAGCGCATCTGCCAATAGGGTCATAGATCATGTTTGGAAAAAGTCTAAAAAGACCATAGCCTGTGTTGCTTAAACCGCAGTGAACAAAAGGCAAACAATCTAGAAATTATGTATCATAGGTAAATGAACACTATTTTTTATATATCACATAAAATATTTTTTACTTCTAATATACGTCCGTATTTCTTATTTAATATAATATGGGTATATAATTTCGAGAGGGAAGCTAGTAGGAGGATTCAGTTGGGCTGGGCGGTATTTGGCAAGTTATGCCAGGTCTTCACGTCGACGATTCCGCAATGCTTAAAGACAAAAGTCTTTGAGCAATGCGTCCTACCCATACTAACAAACGCAGCTGAGACATGGACACTGACTGCGGGATTGGTTCACAAGTTCAAAGTCACTCAACGCGCAATGGAGCGAGTTATGCTCGGGGTCTCTCTCCCACTTGCCGTGTCCTACAGGGTCCATAAATGTACTTACCTATATTGTTTTAACATCTATGTTACTTATGGAGTGCAATAAAGATATGAAATAGGGATAAGATAATGATTCAATCCGTAAGAGAACTAAAGTTACCGACATAGCCCGCCGGATCAGCATGTTGAAGTGGCAGTGGGCTGGTCACGTATGTCGCAGAACCGATGACCGTTGGAGCAGACGAGTTCTGGAGTGTGGACGCGTCTCGGCAAGCGTAGCGTAGGACGCCCTCCGGCCCGATGGACTGACGACTTGCGAAAGGTCACCGGGGGAGGCTGGATGCGATAAGCGGAGGACCGGGATATCTGGCGCAAAATGGGGAGGCCTATGTCCAGCACTGGACTGCGATAGGTTGAATAGAAAGATTTCACAGTGTAAATAGAAGAGAGCATTAATCAATTAAAACAGGAGAAAAGAATAGAGACTTACCGGTTTGTTTTTTGTTGATGATAAACCAACTAGAGTTAGCCAATCCGGGAATATCCACGGAGTGAGCTGTCAGTGATATAGGCACCCAATTTTGAGGTTTAGTATCGGAGAAGTCGGGGTTTCCTGAGATTGCCCAGTTCACAGGGATGTACCAACGTTCTGAGGTTTGGTTGGCCGGCTGGTTCAGGAAACGTTGCTGTACAAACAGGGAATGTTTTATTAAACAAGCAGGACGAACATGTATGTTGCCACATAATCTTTTGGGTGATATACCAACTTTTTTTATTCGACACTCCTACGGTGAAGGAAATAATCGTTAGGCACGCCGAAGACATTCAAAGGTTTTGCGTGAAATCGGCACTGGCCCTGCGTTGATGACTAAGGCCTATATATACATTCCTTACGGGATTGTGCCCTCAGTGGGGATGTATAATAAGACAACATACAAGGAATATCCAATAAAACAATAAAATAAAATAAACTACAATACAAAACTTCATCATCATCGTCAGCTTATTAAACGTCCCCACCGAGGGGCACGAGCCTACCCGTATAGGGTGATTAGGCCTTAGTCGTCCACGTGGGCCCAGTGCGGATTGGACGACTTCACACACAACCTTCGAATCTTTTCGCAGGCGTGCATGAAGGTTTCCTCACGATGTTTTCCTTCACCGTAAGAGCGTCGGATAACGTACATATATTTTCGAAAATTCGAAAACACATTGGTACGTGGCGGGATTTGAACCTCAGCCCTCCTGGTAGGAACGAGACAGTCCACACCATTGAGCCACTAACGCTCTCAAACTTAAAAAGTTAATATTGTGTCTCATACAAATCTTAAAAGGTTAATATTGTATAACAGGAATAATATATTGTCATCGCGATATTACATATGTACAATCGGCGCTATATGTTGACCGTTATGTTAGTTACCTGTGTTATGGTAACAGAATTAGCAGTGAGGGCATCTCTTGTGGCTGTTATGACCGGGAAGCCAGCTTGGTTAGTCCACGTAGCCATGATGGTACTCAAGGGCCAGTTGATGGTGAGGTTTGATTGGACCAGAGCTGATTGCAGGGCGCCGTACAGGTCTTCAGGCCTCGTGGAGCTGCGGTTGCTGTGGGTTAATTTTTACCATGGAATAAGTTAAACAAAGGGTTTTAGTTGTCAGAGATGCGATACAGAACTCGGGAGTCTCATATTCTGATAGAAACTGGTATTCTTGTTAGGTTCTCAATAGAGTAGACAGGCCACTATCGCTTATATGAGTAATATACTGACTCTGAACCATGGCCAACAGTACAATAGTTAACTCGTGTTGTTGAAAGGTCATGCCATAGAAACTGGTAAATTTTACTTATTTAAAGCGTATTTTTATTGCAGGAGAAGATTAATCAGAACATTTTTTGTGTTCAAATTTACAATTGCTTACTTTGTATATTATACTCACTTTGAGTTGAAATAATTTATGAGACCTTGTTGGAAAACTTCTGGAGTCAGGATGTGTTGTAACATACGGATTATGGAGCCCGCTGAAAAATAAGTAAACCACCAGCTTGTACATAGTATTAATTTTTTAATAGATACTAGAAAGGTTTTTGAGGCAGACACCATGATGCACTCGACTATTCAGGTTCATCAAAAAATAACTAGGTAGTAGGGTCGTATACCCTACGCCCATCCTTAATTTTGTTCATGGACGAATTGAATTACTGAGAAAGCTCTATGGATTAGCAAATTGAAGGAGCAGTATTCCGGTTATAAATATCGTTGAACCAATGTCCGTTGGACTATACAGGTTCTGGAGAGGACACCAAGCCATAGCAAGCGTGACGTAAGGAGCCTTCTGACGCAACATCGACTTGCAAAGAGTCGCTGATGGAGGCTGGATGAGTATAGCGGAGGACCGCGATATCTGGTGTAAATTGGGGGACACATGCGTCGACTGCGAAAGCTTGAAGAGAGAGATATAAACTGATATGAAAGGTGATTTGAAACAAGCTTATTTGTTATATGCAAATAATACAATATTTTTCCGCTTAGTATTAAAACGGGGTTCTACATCTTTTATAAGTTGAAAAAGTTGAGTCAATACCTATATTGACTCAACTTTTTTAACTTCCTAACGTCCTAACGACTGGTGTGTAAATATGAATCTCACATTTCCGTTGAGCTTCTCGATTTAGAGTGTTGAGAATTTGCGAGGGTGAGACTGCTAGTTGGCTTAAAGCATTGGAGTTTGGGGCTGCATCCGATTGAAACAAGCCTTGCATTGCAGTCACATACTGATCCATTATATGCCATTCAGGGTAGATCTGAAAACACAAGAAGTATAGTAAATCTTGATATGTTTAGATGTACTTTTGGGGCCCCATAATATAACATCTTATCAAATCTCGTTGGCTTAAGAGATTTTAACCGAACCGAACCTAGAACGGTCGGTCACCGCCAAAGACCTCTCAATGATGAAGTCTTTACATGAAGAAAGTGGTTTGGTTTTCGTAGTAAGTAAATGTTACTAATTGTACTCACAATATCTGCAGCAAAATTTCCAACGAAACTGGACAAGCCTTCATTTAGCCAATTGTGACCCCATGACCAGAGTCCCAACTCATTGTCAAACCACATACGGGAGCTCTCTTGGCTGATGAGACAAATAGAATTTTGTTGGTGCCAAGCAGGAGTTATGTCCTCACGCTCCGATATTGCTGCTTCTCTAGAAAAATGGATTAAACATATCTTAAGTTTAAACGCAGCCATCTGGCTCAATTATTCAGGAAATTGGACGCCTGGGTTGTTCAACCTTTGATTACATCCCTGAGAGATTGTATTACAATTGCCTGAGTAAAGCGCAACATTACATGGTTCTCAGCTATTTTGTCAAAGATTTTGTAGGCACCATTTCTCCACCCAGAATCCGCCGGCAAACTTATGTGAGTCGTTGGTTAATAGTGCTGGAGGACAAACTACGAAATATTCTTGTCATTAAGTTATTTCTCTGCTAGCTTCTTAGTTGTATCTTTATCGTGGCTGTATTATTAAACTTGCTGATCTTTACTACAGTCAATGTAAGTTACTTTTATTCGGAAAAATAATTCACAAGTCTTTTACTAGTAAAACTTAGTTTTATGAATGTTCAATAAATACCTGTAAAATGCCAATCCCCAACTTCCTAAAGCATCGGAGCTGAATTCCGGGAGAACTACTTTATCAAGCTTTCGTAATTGGTAGGGAAATTCGGTGTAGTTCTCTAAAGCGTATAGCATTCTCTGTCCAAAATCCAAGGCGAACTGCACCCTATTCTGGATTCCAGGTCTGAAGTAGATCGATGAGGAAGTGGTAGAGTTGGAGCTGTTACTGTTGTTATTGTAATTCAGGTCAGAAACTAGAATTGCTAATGAGTACGTGGACATTGGCGGCGTGTCTTCGAATTCGTGCTTCACCCAACCGGCGATAATTGGCCTGAAATAGAATACAATCCATTTATTTAGCATACTACATTTTCCTATAAAAACTGCACCGCGAAATACTTCTGTATTATAAATTTATTATAAAATACATCACCTAAATATAGCATCAATACGCTAAATATATTGCGTCGTTCCTTTTTCGTCAGGTTAAAAGACGGGAAGGTACGGGTGTAATGTACCCTGGTAAATTTGATTTGTTCTCCATATCCAAATATTAAATATCATACATCAATTAAATATAAACCTACGTGTATGCGATACTCAAAATAAAATGTCATGTGTATCTTTACTATACAGATGAACTGCAAATCCCAAATAGAAATCGTATAGTGACCAGATAAATATTTTATCGATAGATGCAGAATCCTCATAATATTTTCTCCAATCACAAAACGTTTCAAAGAATTAATTATAAGGACATTGGAATATGCTCCGTTCCCGAAAATTTTTTTTTAGTTGGTTCAAAACGTAAAAGCAGACTTACTTCAAGCTATCATTCCTTAAAGGCATGTTGTTCAGCACAACAGGATATGCAGCCGATGCATAAACAGTGGTGCGAAAGATGGCCTTGATGTTGGGCTCATCATAGCAAGGGAATACGCGGCGTGCGAACGTAGGATGAAAACGGGATGCGATTAAGTTCCTGCAAAACAAATAATTTTATCGTAGTTATTTATAATTCGTTTGATTCAAATGGAAAAGAAGATTTTCATTTTGAAGATAGTATTAACCTTGCTGGCATTTATTTCTTAATCCTTGGACCGTCAATGGCGCTTTATGGCACCAGACACAATAGATTTTCTTTTCTGTCTGGATTTATGGCGTTCAATGGTTTAATGGTGACAGTATCATGATTAATATAAGGGTAACCTGATATCTCAAAGTAATATTATTCTGAAGGATAGCAGTTTCTATTTGATGTAGTGTTTATTCTTACCTTGAGGCATTAGCTACTTGATAATTGGACACAAAAATGCCATATTGATTTTCAGCGTAATACCCTACATAATCAATATTAACTGTGTACACTTGACTAGCAAACAGCAACTGAGTAGTGTTGATTCTAAGCAATTGCGTATCATCTGAAGCTAATTCGAATCCTGCAACGAGGTTATTCGAACTCGTCCCGTTGATGATTTCGATCTGATTGATATCTAGCTCCAAGGCGTGAAGTACAATCTCTTGAGTGTCACGCTCGGGGACTATTCTGATGGTAACAATGCCGGAGAAGTTTCCGGGGCTATCGGGATCTAAGAATAGCCGCACATCGTAGAATGTTGGTGTGGATTCCCTTGGAAGGTTATAGCGGAGCGCTAAATCATTGTTGTCGATTTCTACTCTTGTGAATGCTGCAGCTGACCCCAATGCTAGTAGTAGGAGTAACATATCTGAAATAATAGGATGCTTAGTATGAGTAAAAAAAATTTTTTTTTGTTTAGACTCGGATTCCTGAATCCCTGATGGTCCCGCGCTATCTTAATCCGAAAGAGCAAACAAGGCTCTAGCAACTCGTAAATAATGATCTGACCAATATGGTTAAATTATTGTACCTACGAGTTCTATTCACACTTCTATAATATAATATTATATGTAAAAGTGTGTCTGTTTGTCCGTCTTTCACATCACAACAGAGCAACAAATTGTCGTGATTTAGTTATGGACATAGTTAAAGGGATAAAGAGTAGCATTCCTCACACTCTTTTTCACCCCCCTTCTCCAAAATGCCAAAATGGGGGGTGGTAGTTTGTTAGGAGCAAACATCATTTTTTTAAGATGGTTAAAAAATGGTCTGCAGACTACTCGAATTTGTCCTTAACAAAAAATCTTGAATCCTTTTTTCGGAAAGCCTTAAAAAAGAGGGGAAATTTAATATATTGGACTTTTTGCAGTATTCAAGGTGAGAAGCTTCAAAATCGATAAAAAGACTTATTGATAATATATTCTTCAACAGCGTCAAATAATTCTCTGTTTTCCTAACCAGGAACAGGGAACCGAATTTAATGTGGGTGTAGCCGCTGGCAAAAGCTAATCTGATTTAAAATTATATTGGTGGAACAAATTTTATGTAATGTTAAACCTATGTATACAACCCATATTACGCTAAATATATTTATATATTATGATAAATATGATTTGTTTTGATTTGAGTTTGACTAGCCGTACGTGCTGGGTTAGTAGATACCTTAGGTTTTATACTCAAACATAGTTTTTTCCAGTTGATTTTCCGTCAATATTTAAAGTTATAGAAAAAAAAAGTAACATTACTTTAAATATGTGCATTTGAAATATAGCACATACATACTGACAAGCAAAATACTGTCTCGCTATTATCAGAAATAAGTGTCAATATCTTAAGATAGTATTTGTATAGCAAATTTTTATCGGATAAGATAAGATATATTCTGGTACAATCTTTGGTACCTGCCCAATTCCTCAACACTATTATTATTAAATTTCCCACCGTGACTAATTAGAAATCTGAATTCGTCTATTATTATTTTTTACTAATAGTTTAACGATTTAAAAACAGTTTTTCAAATTGAAATATACTATGGGATTTATTAAGGGACGGGAAATTTTCGGCATCCATATTTTGACCTTAAAAAAGTTCGATCGAAGGATTGTTTTGACATTTTTCAGCGATACTATTAATTGGGGTTCTTACTTTGCTGCAATGTTAGACCAAAATACTGGTCTTTCTTTATGTCCACTAAAAGGTATGTATCGTACGTTCTTTGGAAATAGTTCCGATCGTATATTTAACTTTGGTGATGCGCGTGCCCTTAAAAAATGCAGTTTTGATGAAAAAAAAACCATCAACACTGTCCTATATCACAGTACAGCAAATAAGAAGTCCAGTAGTGTAACTGACATAAATATGATTTTTTTCTAACATAAATAACCGTCTTCAATCAGTAAACTAAAAAGCCTAATTTCCTTATTACGGGGAATATATGTTTGCTTATATAATATACAACAAACATAACAAAGTATATACGGTTTAATTGAGTCTCTTCCTGTTTTTTTGAATAAAATTGTATCTAATTCGTATGAGTCATGAAAAATCATACAGAATGATACATTGAGTTTATCATTTAATGATCACCAAATAAATTGCATTCAGTAAACTTATCTCTAAGGCACTTCATGGCATAATGAACTGAAGACTCAAAGATCAGAACTCTGTACATAACTGTCTGATTAGATGGCACTTCTAATAAATTTATTTTCCTTTCTTGACGATCCATCTGGTGTTATATTCGGCTGTAACACCAAGAGTTCCGGGTTCGCTTCCCGGGCAGTACAAACATTTGTGTGCATCATCATCATCAGCTCATTAAACGTCCCCACCGAGAGGCACGAGCCTACCCGTATAGGGTGATTAGGCCTTAGTCGTCCACGCGAGCCCAATGCGGATTGGACGACTTCACACACAACTTCGAATCTCTTCGCAGGCGTGCATGAAGGTTTCCTCACGATGTTTTCCTTCACCGTAAGAGCGTCGGATAACGTACATATATTTTTCGAAATTCGAAAAATACATTGGTACGTGTCGGATTTGAACCTCAGCCCTCCCGGTAGGAAAGCGACAGTCACACCACTGAGCCACCGACGCTCACTTCACGACTTCGATTTGTGTGCATGAACATATTTATTTGTGATGGTCTGTGTGTTTTCTATGTATAATATGTAAAATTTTACAAATAATCTATATCAGTATGTTTATCCGTTGTTTAGTTTTCATATTACAGGCGAATGCTTAGTTTGGGGCTAGATGGCGCTGTGTGAATGTCAGTGGATATTTATTATTCTTGCTTCTTGCTAAGCACTTCTGACTACTGCCCCCTAAATATCCTTATTTCTATGGTCTAAATATCAAACATGAAACTTTAATTTTACTACCCAATATATCTACGTGAAACTTTTACAAACGCAAGGGGTTGGTCCTTAAAACGCACAATAACTTACATCGTAATCCGTTTTTATTGCCCAATATCACTTACAGATTTATGCTGAGTGATATAAAAATCAAGATCCCGTCAGGTCCTACGATTGATGGAAGATACTTTCCAATAGAATCGCTCGGTTTTGACCACTCGAGCGTAAAAACGATACAAGGGTCGAATAGATTTATAAATAGTACCGGCCCACCCGTGCGGAATCTCAATAGTCTCGGTTAACCTTTTTCATTTCTAATGTTCAGAAAGATGTGTCCAACATGTTTCTACACACATTCAAATTTTCTAATCATCATCATCAGCTCATTGATCGTTCCCACCGAGGGGCACGAGTCTACCCGTAAAGGGTGTTTAGGTCTTAGTCGTCCAAGCGGGCTCAGTGCGGGTTGGAAATTTTCTAATCATCAACATCAGCTCATTCAACGTCCCCATCGAGGGGCACGAGCCTACCTGTATAGGGTGAATTTTCTTTTATTCATATATTATTATTCGTATTCAAGGAGCAGGAGTGGTTAATGTGTCGACTGTCGCCTTCCGATTTGGAGGGTGCAAATTCAAATTCCACCACGTATCAGTCTTTTAGAATTTTAGAAATCATATGTACGTTTACCCGACTCGCTTACGGTGAAGGAAAACATCGTGAAGAAACTTGCGTACGCCTGCGAAGAAATTCAAAGGTTGTGCGTGAAGTCGTCCAATCTGCATTGGGCCCGCGTGGACGACTAAGGCCATCACCTATACGGGTAGGCTCGTGACCCTCGGTGGGACGTTTAATGGAATGATGATATCATCATTTATTGTTCATATTGGTTTACAATACTTCTTAATATGTTTACTATGAGTAGAAAATATTCTCCAACTTGACCATGCCCTGTTAGGGCGTTAGATGTGGACCGGAAATATATAGACGTCAATAAAAAAAATAAACACTTTTTCTTAAAACCAGTCATAGGTATGCAGAAAATAATATGTGCGTTTTTTGAGAAGAGGGACATCAGATGTAAGGAAACAAAAATAGATATGTTTCATATAGGAACAGCCTTTTCAATCCACTCCTCTTTGAAGATTCTCAGGGATTCCGCCATTTTTTAAAATAGTATTACAACAATATTACTTCACCTTTCCTGTTACAAAAATGCTGAGTAACTGTTTTAAGAGAGTTACCGCCATGGTAACCCCCCTAATCATAGAGATCGGAGAACAAGCTAATGTCAAGATGATCAAAATATTTGAAGAAGATCCTTCTCCTTTATAAAAATATAATTCAATTTCATTTTAAAATTTTTCAATCTGGATTAAGGCAAGGCGACGAAGAAACCAATTACAACTATTGATAACTTTCTAACTACTCTTGCGTGAACTTTCTTAGTCATTATTGATTAATAGTCCCCCGTGTCCGGGGATTAGACCCCTGGGGAAATAGCCACGAGTGTGGCTCGAGCGAAAATGGATCCTTTTCATGTTAAGAAAATGCCTTACGTTTCAAAGCCTGGCCTTTTTAAAAGAGAAACGGCCACGGATAGAGCTTTTGCAAACTTTGCTTTCATTATACTCGTACCTGTGTTGTTTACTGAGATTGTTTTTATATTTTGAATCCATCTTTAAAAGAAGTATTTCTAGAGTTTTGTTAACGTTCTTAATATATGTATTTAATGTACAAAATACGTACAGTATATCAATCATGCCGAGGTTTTTCGATTCGATTGTAATCTACTTTGTTGTTGTTAGCTGCAGGGATGATGACTTGTAATTCGTTATAAAATTCAGACGAGTGTGTTACTCGTAACTAGGTTGATGAAACTTTTTAGATTTACGTTTGTATACATATATAAAATTACAAAATAAAATCTGTTTTTTTTTTATGTTATAATGTGATCACGATTTCCAGGTCACTTATTGCAGTTTATATCGGTTTTTATTAAGGTAAAAGCCTTGGTTAGGTATGATTAATTTGTGTTTGGGTATTAGTCACATAGTGCTATGAAATTTAAAATTAAGTTTAAAGCTTGTGTTAACAAAACAAAAAATAAACTAGTTGTAGCCAATGATGTAAAAAGTATAGATTCGTGATATGTTCACAAAACAACTGAAAAAAGTGTTCCGAGTGCAGCGACAGCACACATACACATATTTCGAATGAAAGCGTACATTTACCTAAACAAAGAGCCTACAACTGTTTATCTTTGGCGGTTCGTTTTTTAGGCACGGGTGGCGTATCTACCTTTATTATACAGAATATCATTGGTTGTAGCCAATAAAAATACAGTAAATACAGTGTTGTGCGAATATTATTATGATTGAGATTGCACAATTAAATTCCTGCAGCATCATTTCAATATCGGAGAACTCGCCGTAGGGAGGAATTCAACCCCTTTGCTGTCGATATACCGTCTATTTGCACAAAAAGTTCGGTTTTTCCTTCATCGTTCGAACTGCAAGGCAGTAAATCGACCTTCCTGCGTCTATTTCCCGATACGTACATTTAAGGCGCTTCAAGCCAAAAATGAATAGGCATTATTTGAGTTTGTGTGACACACCTCATGCATTGAATGCAATTTGCTTCACTGAGCAGTGGTCTGCCACTGTTCAGTGTAGAAAATTGCAGACAGACACTAGTTATTATCAATAGTCATTACATAATAATAATAATAAATAGCTAGTGACATTCACTCAGCGCCATTTAGTCCCAAACTAAGCAAGTAACATGGGTACTAAACAACCAATAAACATCCTTATATATTTTTTTAAAATAAATATATTATACATAAAAACACCTAAAACACATACAAACAGACATGTTCATGCTCACAAATATTTGTACTGCCCGGGAATCGAACCTGGAACCCTTGGTGTAAGAGCCAACGTCTCAACCATATGGGTTGCCAAAGTAACCCGTCAGGGGCAGGCGTGTTATAGCAGCGAAAGACATTCCGTTAATTTTTACATGGGAAAGCATAATATAATGATGTAATTTTTAAGAAAATAACCAACATACCCTGACTTCGTTAGCTCGCAGACACTTTAATAATGATATTTTATCATTATTGAATTCTAAAATATAAGCCTCGACTTATCAACATAATGAATCATTGTAATTACGATACACGGATTAGCAACTAGTGTTCTGGTGCACTTGTAAATAATAATTGACATTATCTTTTCACAATAAATAGAAATAATCTCATTACTTGAGTCATTGGTTCAATCAATTTTCTGTTTACTGGTGCACCTATTTTATATATAGGCAAACGAGAAGACAGTTCTCCTGATGTTAAGAGATCCCGCTATCCAAGAAAATCTAAAATTTTAAGGAGCTACATTTTGATTTGGCTTTGGCCCTCTGGTATCCCTTAAATTGGATTTATATTGGTCTGATGGGTTGTGTCGTGGCCGAATGACTAGCATTCACATTTATATGCCGTTTTAATGATCAATGTAGTCATCATCATTACAGCCTAATTATGTCCACTGCTGAACGAAGGCCTCCCCTAATGATTTCCACGCCAATGTAGTGTATGGTCGAAACGTCGGCTGCTGCACCGAGGGTTTCAGGTTCTTTTCTATAACGACCGGCAAGTTGATTAGACAAAAATATATCCAACTTTATTCAATCTGCGTGTCATTGCAAACCGTTATATCCCGTCGGCTTAAAGTCGCGTCATTCGTGCCGAAACATGGCTGATATTCATCAGTAATTTATTAATATTTCATCCATTATAAAATAAATCATAAACATAAAAATCTCGCCGCATTTTGAACCTTATCCTTATACTGTGCGGTGACCAAAAGCGTTTGTTATTACGAACTAGTTTATCACCGTCCTATAAGTCAATAAAAGGCCCAATGACAATGATTTTATGGATAAGGTATTTAATAACAAATACAAAATGTATATATTTTTATAATAAAAACGTGTAATATATCTTTTTACTTAAACTATATTTACAAAGCATTATGCAACTAAGTTTATTTATTTAAATAACAGAAAATAAATAAATAAAAAATTAATAATATTTAGGTACATAATCGCAAATTTGATCACATCGCTTGCATATGTAATTATATCACAATACCTTACTCAAATGTTTAAAACATAATCGTAAATAAAAATATTACCATAAATATATATGATACATATAACATTTTAAACTTACCGATCGTATATTATTGTTGAGGGAAAACAATAAAAATCTTTTTGGCGCCACTTTTTACCCGCTTATCAATTTAGGGCTTACTATGGAACTCTTGCTAGAGTTTGAGTGACCCAATGTCAGAAATACATGAGCAAGTATTCTTAGACCACTTAATCTCAAATCTTAAAATCTTCGATATCTGTAAGATATTCCTCCCCTCATTTCAAACAAGGAAGGAAAGCGAGTCATGCGTGCTCAAACGAGTACAAACAACATACAAAAGTAAACAATATTAATATTTCTGTATCAGGGAATAAATAACTAAAAGCGTTAATAAGTCAATAACGCAACACAGACGGAAATGGCGACTAGTAGGCCAGAAGTGAGCATAGATGCACTGTCGCTGTAATTATCCAAGAGCCATGAAGCGACCGTGTCATAATTGCTGTTACTCCAAGTGATAGAAGCGGCGATGTTCTCCCTGATGGCTTGGATCGCTGCCTGCTCACCCGCCGTGAAGATGTTAGAGTGGCGACGAACAAGCTCGTCAATCTGGACAAAGACGAAGTCGAAATTAAATAAAAAAAACTAATGAACATGAATTTTTAACGGATACTGATAGAACAGAATGTCTTTATTATTTTTATATATTTTTTTTATAACAAAGGAAGGCAAACGAGCATACGGTTCACCTGATGGAAAGTGTTACCGCCGCCCATGGACATTTGCTACAGCTGAGGTTACAGGGATATTGTTCTGGAAACGTTTCCGATGGCAACTGATTCCACAAATTAATCGTACGAGGCAGAGAATGTCGACCACAGAACTGTGGAAGACCTCCAAGTATCCAGATGGTGTGGGTGGTGGTGGGATATTGGAGTGCACACGTTTCACATAAAGTTAGCATACAAATATTTATTGGATTAAAATTATATATTCAAGATTAATTAAATGTCAAAAAGATTAAATATGGAACATAATATATTGTATTATCTACTATTCTATATCATTTAAAAGTCCTTTACGTCGTAGAATTTTTTTAGAAGACGTAAAAAGTAAAATTTTTGAACGTGTTTATAGTAGGTACAGTTTTTCATTTGGTAAGAACATTGCGGGCCGAATCACCTGATTGTCCGAAAATAAATTTATTCCTGCTTCGGAGGGCACGTTAAGCCGTCCGTCCCGGCTACAATCTAGATAGTCGTCGTTAACCCATAGAACGCCGGGAATCCAGACACAATTGAAAATCTATTGTGTCTGGCGCTTTAAGGCGTCATTGGCGGTCAAAGGGTTAGCACCCACCAAATCGCATTGGACCTGTGTGGCGGGTGGTCCCCATAGCTATGCTGTGAGGGAAGGCCTTGTCCCTACAGTGGGATGTTATAGGGTTATGATTTTTTTTATTATTTATTTTAATAAACAGTTATTGGACAGTGGCATTAAGTGATGTTGAAAAGTATTAAACATTTTGTCACCGCACCGCATTTTTTTAATGTAATAAGTGAACAGGACGGTCAGGACGCTCACCTAATGGTAAGAGATACGCCTAACCATGACAGAGCAGCATTGAAGGAGACCAACAACTGATAGACAGTTATTATCCTCTGTCAATACCACACTGCGCCCGACACTAGGGACAACAGATGTTAGGTCTCTTATACCCGGTAATTTCACTAGCTAGAGTGCACTCATCCCAAAACTCCAAAGTGCATAATAGTCCTGTTTCACGAGACGTTATTTGGCACTGCGGTGGTATCTACCTAGACAACTCAGTATCGAATGTACCACCTAGTAAAAAAATATTAAAAATTAGCTATACTATATTAGCATTGATAGGGAACAATGTTTGAATTCAGATACATTCACAGTCATTGTTTTGGTAATTCACATTAAATATATCTTATTTACGTCCAAATGTACAATAACCAGTCCATGGACACTCATTGTAAGTTCGTAAATGCTTGTAACAGGAGATCGAACTCTTCAAACAACTTAATAATTGCGATATTTGGAATTTAACACATTGTGAAGTACTATGGATTATTTTTTAGTCCGGCAGTTGAGAAATGAAAAAAAAAATACGCCTGTACTTCGATCCACATGAAAGCTTGGAAAAGGAGTTTAACATGTTATTTTACTTCACATATATTTACACACATTATTTTATGTTTTATTTTTTATGTCAGGTCTTTCTTTACACTAAATTGGGTCCTCCGTAAAACAATAAGACTGTTCAGCATAGCCCACAGGATTAAGAAGAGTTCGTAGAGCTGATGGCCGATAAGGGCGAAAGGTACTCGAGTGGCGTCCGTATAGCGGGTAAAGAAATAAAAGCGTAGGCCTTAGGCGTGAAAGCCAAAGGTAGCTTTGGCTTGCGTTGATATCATTAGGGGAGGCCATAGTTCGAGAGTAGACACATTAGGCTGTTATGATGAAATGATAATTAATTAAAAAATAAAATCGAAATTGTTTATAAAAACTTTCTAGTCTAAAGCAAAATTGAACATTTATAGAATAAACCTCGGTTACAGGTTAAATTTTTGTTTCAAAGGATTTTTTATAAAAAGTAATATTGGAAACCGCAAACAAATATTTTGGGACATAGAACAGAAAGTCCGCAGGTATGAATTCCATCTGGATTTTTTCAAGAGAAGTATAGAACATATTATTTTACTTCAGAAGAAGTATATCCTATGGGAATAACAAGTTGAAGGTGCAATTTCGAAACAAACTAGGGTCTGCCCAATAAGTTTCAACTTTGAAGGTTTTCGCTCTAGTGATAACGGGTTGCCAGAATTGAATGTTCAAAAATGAAATCTATACACTCATCATGAAATGTATCGAATTATAATGATCTCTGAAATTATCCTTTAAGAAGTGCGTCAGTAAATAATATAGCAACTTGAGGTCCTTATGTCATCCAAATTGTATGGAAATAAGTTTTGATTAGTCAAAAAGGTAACTTAGAAGACCTGCCAGTCCATATACCTATTGCGTTTGCTATGTAGCTGAAAAAACAGATGAGGGTGAACAGAAACTAAAAGTTTGTCAGTAGATTCCCTAAACCCTATAATTTTCATTCAAAAATATAGTTAAATAACACTCACCTTTGTGACGTGGTTAGCATTGCTCAGTCTTCTTGAAAAAGCGTTCAAGATATTTGTCGTGCCGGTAAGACCTTGGACTCTGTAAAACCAATAATAAACCCTTACGGCCTTATTACAAAAAAGTGATTTAGAACTGGTTTAAACCTGGACTAACTGATCTTGTATTGTTACGGTATTAAAGTTAATACCAGGCTTAAAATGTGATCTTATTACAAAACGTAGACCAATCATTGACTAGGTAAACCAAAGATAGTCCCTGTTCTAAGTTTTCGTTCATTCTTTTATAATGACTTCGTTCAGTACGACATTCCGTTTCTCTTAACGTTGCAATCAACTTTGTACTTTTGAGGCTATAAATATATTTAAAAATACAACAAATTTTAAAGCAATATTTCTTCTTTTAAGTTCCAATCCGTCAAACAAGTTATAGTTTTGTTTAAAATAATGATATATTTTTATTGATTCCTATGACACGAAGCGTAGTTAGCGCGTAATTTGAAAAGTAATTGACTGTCAAGAAAGAGCTCTATTGTTCCTATAAAATACCATGCAAATAAATAAAGGAATTATTGTTATATTGTGTTAATAATGTTGTACTGACTCGAAGTATTACTATTTTGTGACTCTGTATGAGAAGTCGTGGGTTAAAATTGTGAAAATAAGTCGGAAACAGCAGAAAAAAAGTAAGATGAAAATTCGAGGTCTAAAGAAAAAGCAATGATATTCTCTATATTTCATCATTGAGAAACAGCAGTAAAATATTGTGTAACTACAAGCGATGCAAAGTTCCATTTCACTGCAATTTTGATAAACAATCACAAAAAAATTACATAATTGTATTAAAAACTGAAGAGTGGAAGAATATATCAATGAAGTAAGTTTTATATATACTTATTGCTTTTACCTATCAGGTAGTGAAACATATGATTTCTTTATAATTTAAATGCAATTGAAGTTCAATATATTTCACAATAGTAAATGTACATTGACTCAAGTCTTGATTTTTTTACATAATGTAGTAAACTCGAATTGGATCTTGTATTAAATATTAAAGTATAGAATTCAAACATATTTAATATAACAGATTTGAAACATGTAATAAACGTAAATTATCTTTAATTGTAGATTCCACTTATCATGGTGGCTAAAGCAAAACATATGTTTGTAGACTGGCCATTATGAAGGAACTAAGGAATACATTTGTTAAATGAGTTAATTCCAGTATCAACTGGATATAAAAAGCAAGGTGAATAGTCAAATAAAATGAAAGTAAAAACTTGGGATGAAATATTATATTTTATGTAACACAAATATAGTAGGGGTACAGAGAGACCCAAAATTAAAATGATAATAAACAATACAATTGTTTATATGTATATAGAAATTATCTAATAACTTTGACAAGCATTCTTAAAAAATCATACTTTCTTGCCATACCAACTTTACATACTTATATCACTATTGTTTTTAAAATCACATTTTTTTTCAGTAATGATTTCAAGAAAAGGCAGCTTGAAATGGTGGAAGTGGAGTGGAACTGATGTTAAATGTTAAAATTGATTTAATTTTAATTAGAAATAGTATTGTTATAAATGTTATAATGTGACAAAAAAGATTATTAAATAAAATGTTGGAATAAAAATGTTTTGTTATTTATAAATATTGATGTATCAGCAAGAGAAAAAATAAACAAGTCTCATGTAATATCCTTTTCTTTTATTAAATATCAGACTACCATCAGCATACATTTTCATCTCCGATATGAGCACAGTTAATTGCACCATTTACATTTTTAAAAATACAATACCGTTGTATTTTCTTGTTTTTTTTTCAGTTCCTTTCTGTCCATTTAAAGTGACACGTTTTTTGCCACTATTTCCATATCTTACTGATCAGTTGTACTAAAAGCACGCCATGTACCTATATCGGCTGCATCATCATGAATCTAATGAAAATTAAGCAAATATTTAAATTTCTAGATAAACTGACATGTATTCAATTACTTTATGGCGAGCCCATTTGGGTATCAAAGGCCATTCATGGGAGTCTTTGGTGAAATGGTCATGTAAAACATCAACAATTGTTTTGGCAAAACGTTTCGTAATTCTTTAATATGGCGCTGCACGTAATTCAAATTCAATACGCCGAGAGGTCTCTTATATACCTTAATCTTAAAAACCATTAAATCGACATAATTGATGATCGTAAACTAAATACAATGTTACAAAAAATCTAAGTATAACCTCAAAACAAAGTTAGTCCACTGTTAAACTAGGTGTCACACGGGTTTAAATTTAGCACCACAGATAGTCCGAACCTAAGCGTTAAACCTCATTTTGTAATAAGGATTTTTTTAGTCCATGGCTTAAACCAAGTTTAATCCCAGTACTACATTTAGTCCACGTTTTGGAATAAGGCGTTAGTTTCTTATTAAAACGATTAGCATTTCAAAGATAGAAAGGAAACCTTTATTAACCACATACACAATAACTTAGAAATGTACCAACAGAAAAGTAAAAAATGAAAGAAGAACAATAACAGGTAATATTATGGTGGTGGTGGTTCATAGGACCCAACCTCAGCATGATCCCCTAAAATTAAAATAAATGTCTCTCCCTATTTTATATAAATAAATACCGAATATGTAATGTCAATAGATTAAGATTCGATGGGGTTGACATGTCATTTCATGACATTAAAAAATAAAGATTTGAAAAATTTACTTCAGCATATGCCACAGCGAGCTACAAGACCACTGTAGCGCTGATGTTGAATATAATCGAATGTGGAAGTTTTGCTGACGGGCCTTCCGGATTACAGAGTAGGAAGGGTCTATTCACGCGACTCGTCACCTAAGCGCCCAGTACATTAAGTGTCCGCTGGACCCACAATCATTTTGAAGTTTTTCTATTGTGTCTGGATATTCGGCGTTTAATAGGTTAACTATTGGTAACGACAGCCTATAGTGATCGTCATTGTGATGCTTTGTTACACCAACAAAGATATTGTTTTCAAACCTCACCTGGTCTGGATTAAATGGAAGTTCTCAATCACGAAGTTGAGTGCTTCCTCCATGCTTTCAGGACTCGCGTTGATAGTGGCAACGACGATAGTATGCCTATCCTGCTCCCTCACGGCAGAATTTTCATTGATCACTTGGTTTAGGTAGCTGCAGAGAAAATGATATTATTTAAGATTTGTGCAGCTGTTTTGTAGTCTTCTAATTAGATTATGGCATAAAAAATATGATTATCTCATATAATAAATATCCTACGCTCCTTTATTCATTTTGTCAATAAAACTATTCATACCGATGATTTAAGCAAAAAGGAACATGTCTTTGCAACATGTCAATTTCCGGTAAAATAATATCATAACTTATTAAAACGCAACAAAAATGATAATAAAAATTACTTACAAAGATCGTGTGGCGTTGTTAGAGGTGCATCCAAGTGCATTGAGGTAGATAGACTGCTCACTGGAGTCTGTGCTTTGAAGGTACTTCTGCCAGAGGAAGTTGAACATCTCTTCGCTGCCGCCACGAAGACCAGAACAGTACACCGTTGTCTGAATGTCGGGGTGTGGCACTTGACCTGATACAATATTGTGTTTAAAGTTTAATTTTAGATACTTTTTTCTTATGCATGTCGTGGCAGCCTATAATTGAGACATCACATTAGCACTAAATTGTGATTTATGTAACCAAACTTATATATCAGTCAAAAAGTCGAAACCTTTTTATTTCAAATTAAGCTTACAAAAAGCACCTATGAACGTCAAAAAATATACAAAAATATAATAAAAAACAATTAAAATACTAAACTAAAATATGAGTTTTGATGCTTTGAAAAAAAGCGCTTTAGTGGTTTGGCATGTTGAGAAAGAAGCACCCAAGAAAACTCAACAGTGTAGCCTTTTTTAAAAACAATTCCTTAATGTAACAAGTGATTCTTCAAAGGTGCGCGGGCGCCCACAAATCAACACGGGCGGCGCCAAGCCCTCACACTGTGTGTGGAGCGTGCAGGCGCGTTCAAATCAACACGGTGCGTGATAGAACACGCAGTGAGAACGCAGCCTTAGAATCAGATACAAAGTCCTGTATTCGAAAACGAGACTTAAGCGTTGATATTTACTTAAATTGAGTTAGTAAGGGATAGAACTATATGATAAATAGTGGCATCCCTTTTAAACTCTTTAAAGTAAAGAAAAAGTCAGAACCTACATTTTCGTTACTAGTATTTGTTAAAGACATGTACCAACCATTGACCCTGAAGTTGGTGAGCAACTCCTCAGCTTTGCTGACGCAGTCTTGGTTGCCGTAACGGCAGTTGAGGCTTAGTATGATGTTCCGGTGGTACGGGGTGACGTGTTGCTCTCCTTGCTTACGTTCGAATCCAAGAGATTGGTAAAGTGGTGCTGTGGATTCTAATATATATTTCTGGAACAATAAATTAAGTTATAGGAATAATGTGGTCTTCTTCTTCTTATCGAGTCAATGTCGGCTTACGCCAATAATAATAAAGTGATATGGAGTAAGGAAATAATCGTAAATGTTCTATGAGATTACTTTCACAGTTTTACTGTATAACAGGATCATTACTCTGATGAAAATATATTTTCAGAGCAGAATGTAATTATTTATTTAATAAGCCCTTACATCGCGGTAGTTATGGGAGATTCTGAGTTTTCCCACAGAACATAGATGTTGGATTTTTCAAAGTACGAGTATATCGACGATTTTTAAACAAACAGTGATTATTATTAAAATGATTTGATGGTCATAATTTTTTGCCAAGCTTATGCATGCGATATACTAATTGGCGTAAACCCTTTACGAGGGAATTAGAAATTACTGGACCAAAAAGTTACTAGGTAATATTATTATTTATCCAGCGATGATGTTGAGTATTTTGGACTTTTAAGAAACCTGAAAGTAAATAATTTCTTATTTTTTTCCTGGATTTGATTAAGGTTTTAATGAACCTCATTTGACCTTCTTTGGAAAAGATTACGTAATTATTTACTGAAGTTACCCTTGTTTGGTTAAAATTATCATTCGGTGTAATTTTAGTAATCTTTAGAACGCCAATGATACCTTAAGGCGTCAGAAACAATAAGTATTCTATTGTATCGGGATTCCTGGCGTTAAACGGGTTAAGTTTTTACTACTACTAGTTACCAATTTACAAAGAGAGTACAGGGGATAGTTTTTTAATGAGTAAAATGCCTTTGAAAATTACCTGCCACAAATCGTAGACATTAGTACCGGCAAGCACGATGTCCAAGTAGTTGAATGCGGCATTAGCTGCCGCCCAGGGTATGTAGTCGATCTCCTGGACCAAATATCGCGAAATCTCCAAAGGGTAGTTGTAGCTCTGCAAAGATACAATAATATTTAAATAGTCTTATATAATAAATAGGATAAACGAGTTTCTGACCGCCAAGAAAATAAATCTTAAGATTCCAAGCGGATACCACTAATTTTAAAATGCGCCCATTCTATCTTTATTGTGCCTCAATAGCTACTGTCAATGAACGTAAACTATGTCAAGGAATAATTATTGTCTCCATTGTTTGTAGAAATTGAAATTGGTATTCTACTATTTATTTGACGTTTGTTTCATAGTTGACATAATGGTTTATATAACCACTTAGATAGAATTCGCGCATTATATCATTAGCGGAATTAGGGCTCCGTTGGAAGGTCCAGATACCGATGTAGAGATACAGAGGAAGCAGACTTGCGAGAATTTCATGTGGCAGACATCTGTATTATTCCCTGAGCGATACGACCTAGCGACCTTCAATAAGAGAGCGTATTCCCACTTTAAAGGCCGCCAACGCATTTCTTCACCCTCTGGTATTGCAAGTGTACATGGGCGACGGCTTTTTACCATCAGATGAGCCATCTGCTCAACGATGATGGCGCAATGGTGTGGACTGTTGCCTTCCAATCCGGAGGGCGCAGTTCAAATCCAGCCACGTACAATATGTTTTCGAATTTTCGAAATTATATGTAAGTGATCCGACGCTCTTGCGGTGAAGGATCACAAGGAAATCTGCGCAGGCCTGCGAAGCGATTCAAAGGTTGCGCGCGAAGTCGGCCAATCCGCACTGGGCCTACGTGGACGGATAAGGCCTATACACCCTTTACGGGTAGGCTCATGCCCCTCTGTGGGGACATTTAACGAGTAGCGTTCTATTGCAGCGGAGGCTAACAATTTTGGTAATAACAAAGGAGTAATATAATTTAAATAAATATATATACGAGTAGGATGTTATTATTTCAGTTAATAATAGTTTTTAAATGGTGATGTTTTCTGTTAAATGTCTAATGAAAAATTTAAATAATAAAAATGCTAAGTCACGCATATGGTACCGCGCGCCTGGTATGTTAAGGCCGCGTTCTCATTTTCAATAACGATAAATCACAACTTTATACCAGCCTTCGACAAACACAAGATTCGCGATATATTGGAACAAAATGATTAATAGGCTGAGTGGTAAAAAAGTGACGGTACTCACACTGTCGCACAATTCACAGGCGTAAGTGGAAACCATTTTGATTTTTCTCTATTAATTGCTTTGCTTCATCCTTAGTACTCGAACGCAGCTTTGATGAAGCATAACTGTTTTAAAGCTGAGTTTCTAATATTACAATGGTTAGCAGTTAAAACGTTTAGCTAAAAAAAATAGTTTAAAATTGCATCATCATCATCATCAGCTCATTAGACGTCCCTACCGAGGGGCACGAGCTACCCGTATAGGTGATAAGCCTTAGTCGTCACGCGGGTCCAGTGCGGATTGGACGACTTCACACACAACCTTTGAATCTTTTCGCAGGCGTGCATGAAGGTTTCCTCACGATGTTTTCCTTCACCGTAAGAGCGCGGATAACGTGCATATAATTTCTAAATTCGAAAACACGTTTTGTGCGTGGCGGGATTTGAACCTCAGCCTCCGCTAGGAGGGCGAAAGTCCACACCATTGAGCCACCGACGCTTTACCGACCGAATTGCATAATGGAAATTTATGTGTTTTAAATGTTAAAGAAAACGACTATGAACGATTATGAATTGTCCTTAACTTAAAAACGTAAGTCACAGGAAAATTAATTAGTTATCATCATCATCATCGGTATGACAGTTTTTGATTTATTCCATAGATCAACAATAAACTAAATGCACAATCACGAAGAAACGTCAAGCAAATGAAAATAATAATTTAAGTTTCAGTCAATGTTATAATTTTTCAAGTTTTTTGTCAAAACTTAATAGCGGTTTACAGAATACATATACACAAAGTTTGAATAGTGTGGTGCGTATAGTTTCGGAGAGAAAAGGGTGTGACATACAGGCGGATGGACGGACAGACAGACACACTTGACGAATCTATAAGGGTTCCGTTTTTTGCCATTTGGCTACGGAACCCCAAAAATGACCGAGCGCCATGACACATACGTATGGTTACTTAATATGTGGTAGACTCGATACTGAGTCATCTAGGTAGGTACCACCGCAGTGCCAGATATCGTCCCAGGAGATATTATGCACTTTTGTGTTCGGATAAAGGTACTGAGTATAAGAGATCTAACATCGGTCATCACTGGTGTCGGGCGCAAAGCGGCATTGATGGTAATAATAACTGCTTATCAGATGTTTGTCTCCTTCAATGCCGGTCTGTCATGGTCAGGCGTATCATTTACCATCAAGTGAGTGTCCTAACCGTTCTGTTTACTTATAACATAAAAAAGTTATTAAGAGCGTCGGTGGCTCAGTGTTGTGGACTGTCGCCTTCCTACCGGGAGGGCTGAGGTCAAATCCGACACGTACCAATGTATTTCGAATTTTCGAAAATATATGTACGTTATCCGACGCTCTTACGGTGAAGGAAAACATCGTGAGGAAACCTTCATGCACGCCTGCGAAGAGATTCGAAGGTTGTGTGTGAAGTCGTCCAATCCGCACTGGGCCCGCGTGGACGACTAAGGCCTAATCACCCTATACGGGTAGGCTCGTGCTCCTCGGTGGAGACGTTTAATGAGCTGATGATGATGAAAAAAGTTATTGTTATATTTAGAACGTAAAATTTTTCCCTAAATCATAGAAAGAGTACAAAATCAAAAGTACGAGCACGACTATGCCATTTAGACATGAATGAACGTGATTATGAATGAAAATTCTGCCCAACAGACGCGAAGGGAAGACTCTTACCGCAGACACTTTTTGAGTAAGATTGTGCATTTTTTATGTTACAAAGTATACAGGACGGTCAGAACGCTCACCTGATGGTAAGTGTTACGCCTGACCATGACAGAGCGGAATTGAATGAGACCAACAACTGATAGACAATTAATATTGTCTACCAATGCCGCACTGCGCCCGCCACCCGAGACAACAGATGTTAAGTCACTTATACACGGTAAACTAGCTACCCGAAACAAAACACTTCTATTTCACAGGACGATGTCTAGCACTGAGGTGGAATCTACCTAGACGACTCAGTACCGAGTCAAGTTAGTTAAATGTTTATCTAAGATTTATTCATATCTTTTTAGTGTGTTCATATCTAACAAGTCAACAAAGTGGTGTTGATTTATCCCCTATGAAGTTATTCCATATCCTGACTCGGTGTTACTTTGATAGTTCGAGCCGAACCAAATATAAACTTCGGAGTTTCCGCATTCAATATCATCTGAGTATTCAATATGAGTTATGATTTGGCATCGCCTATAGCGAAAACATATTTCTATTTTATTTTGTTCCTGATTGCTTTAGGTATGTATATATACAGAAAAGTACCTATACGATACAGCGTAATGGTTTAGGTACTAGTACAAGAATGTTTTGTACGTACTATAAATATATAAATTGGGTAAATATTACTAGTTTTTAATCTATTTTCATCATCATCAGCAGCTCATTAAACGTCCCCTCTGAGGGGCACTAGCTTACCCATACCTAGGTGTATATGCTTTACTCGTCCACGTGGGCCGATTGCGGATTGGTCGACTTCACGCATAACCTTTGAAACTCTTCGCAGGTGTGCGCCGGTTTCCACACGATGTTTTCCTTCACCGTGAGAGCGTCGATAAACGTACATAGAATTTCCAAAATTCGAAAATACATAAGTACGTGGTGGGATTAGAACCTGCATCCTCCAGATTTGTAGGCCACACCAATGAACCACGACACTCTCAGTCGACATTTAGTTGAATCCGGTCAAATTGTTTATTTAATTGTGTTATTAAACTTATTAAACAAATGAGCCTTTTTTGAAGCGTTTTGTTTTAACTGGTAAAATTTCAATAGGGTGTTTTCTATGTATAATATGTATATATTTACAAAAAAAAATGTATATAAGTATGTTTATCGGTTGTTTAGTACCCATAATACAGGCTTCACGCTTAACTTGGGGCTAGATGGCACTGTGTGAATGTCAGTGGATATTTATTTATTTATTAATAGTATTATACGTTTATCTTGTTAAGCCTTTCATAACAATAAACTAATTAGATGCACCAAAGATGCACAATCTCACTCAAAAAGTGTCCACGGCAAAGGTCTGCCCATCGCGTCAGTTGTGCAGAATTTTCATTCATAATCAAGTCGCTTACTACATGTCATAATGACATAGTAGTGTGCTCGTAATTTTGATTTAATACTCTTTCTTTGACGCGTTAAAGTAAAAAATTAAATGAATCATTTTACGTTCTAATATAACAATGACTACGTATGTGTCATGGGGCTCGGACATTTTTAGTTGACGTATCCTCGTGATTGTGTATCCACAGTGGTGTGCACAGAGATGATGAGTAGGGTATATAAGTAAGTGACACTAATCGCAAAAATCATAAATAATTTACATTTTTGACTAATCGATTACTGTTGCTGATAGTGAATTGTCTATGGTTACGAATCTGTTGAGGAAAATGGGCGAATAAGTGGGAATCATTTAATATGTTGGCGATTGTCTGGGTTGTCTGGACGCGCAGGGTATGCACTGCTTATATGCATTTATGGAGTACACGCCACTGTGTATCTAGTCAGTTAATTGTTGATCTGAGTGCCAAACAGACCGCTATCATTGGTTATTTACGATACAATTACAAACTTTATCCACTGTAAGGGTTAACTTTCAGGTAAACCATTACTTAGTTATTGTTTACGGCACTCGATTGACCACCCGTTGTCCCAGATCAAGACTCTGTGGTTAGGAATTAGCCGAGGTAAGCCGAACAACCACCGAACGTGAAACTTTCTTGAATTTCGCAAAGTTAAACCCTTGCGGTCAAAATCTAACCGCAAATTGTATAAGGTAACTTGTTAAGGGCTTTCAATCTTGCTTAAGTATATCTTTGATAAGATTAATCTTTAAATATCATCAATATTTAATGACATAATGAACAATCATTTTATAGTCAACCCAATGAGCAAAACTTTTTTTTAAAACCTGCATGAACTTAAAAGGAGTTGCATATTTTTAATCTATACTAAATACTCCTTTGAATATTTGTAAATAGTAAGAAGGGCGTTCTTGTATCATCATCAGCTCATTATACGTCCCCACCGAGTGGTACGAGCCTACCTTAATATATTGAGGCCTCAATATATATAGGCCTAAGTCGTCCACGTGGGCCCAGTGCGAATTGGTCGACGTCACGCACAACCTTCGAATTTTTGCGTAGGCGTGCCCAGGTTCCCTAACGATGTTTTCCTTCACCGTAAGAGCTTCGGATAAACATATATAAAATTTCGAAATACCAATGAGCTACGGACGCTGAAGCGCGCTCTTGTGTAAGGAGAGATAAAGATACACACAACCAATGAATAGAAGAACTTACCAAACGTCCGTTTCTGGCCAAATTGAAGGAGTCGTCAATTATCTGAGCTCTGTTCAGCAGATGGATGAGATTGTGTGTGGTGCTCAGCACACGAGCGATCGCCTGCCAATTAGCTTCGTCGTAATTAACACGGTAGTACCCTGAAACGAAGGTCGGAAATGAGCTTTTGCTGTTACTACTTTTCATTCTCTATGGCTGCAGTCCTTTGTACTACTATTCAACCTATCGCAGTCCACGGCTGGACATAGGACTCCCCCATTTTGCGCCAGATATCCCGGTCCTCCGTTTTTCTCATCCACCAGCGACCTTTCGCAAGTCGTCGGTTCATCGGGCCGGAGGGCGTCCTACGTACGTATCCGCGTAATCAGAGAGTTCAGACCCACTTTTCTCGCCTTACATGTTTGCATAATGTTTCCCTCACCCTTAGTTCAAGCCTCTCTGCCTCTCTGAAGTATTGACACAATGATCCTAAAGGGTGTCAATTTATGCTAGTTCTTTAAATACTTCAGACGATGAAACTTCAAAAGCCATTTAGTCAAATAGAATAAAAGCTTCCTTCGTATTCCCATGAAAAAGAGTGACGTAGGCAGTAGATATGAGACCACCTTAAACTATTATGTCAAAAGAAATATTTTATGATGAAGTAAAAACATTGTGAAGTGACTACAGTGGGGATTGGGTGTTTTGAACAAGTTCAGGGAATTCATGAAATGAGTCTGATGAAAGTATATTGGGGGTGTCAATTTCACTTACATGAAGTCGAGGAAGACCTTCTATAAGAAGCGAAGCGTATCGCAAATATAACTATTTCCGTGATGTAGTAATGAGAACTGCTTGATCTTGGGTTAGAACGTTACAGTGTCCCACGCTTAGTATTTAAACGTAACTTTGTGTGATTTTACTAGTATAGTTTAAATAATGAAAATTGAATGAACCGGATTGTCGTGATACACCTCGTTCCGTGCTTCGAAGGGTTTAATAAATTAGCTCGGCCTCTGACAGCAGGGCCAATCTTGGCATCCCCGACAAGAAATAGAACATATCAAATGAAAGAAAGTTATTTCTTTGTGAACAGATCTGAAAAGGTCGGCAGATATTTTTCTACTTACCAGTTTGCTGCTTGTTAAGGATGTACCATTCAGCATTCACCAGTCCAGGAATGTTGACTGCATGGGCGGGGAATGACGGTGGTATCCAATCCTGTGGGCTTGTATCGCTGAAGTCAGGGTTGGTCGAGATGGCCCAGTTGATCGGGATGTGCCAGCGTTCCGAGCCTTTAAGGTTACGGTCAGTGAGGAACCGCTCCTGTGATTCACGATGATAATCGAATATAAATATATAATAAATAAATAAATATCTACTGACATTCACACAGCGCCATCTAGCCCCAAGTTAAGCGTGAAGCCTGTATTATGGGTACTAAACAACGGATAAACATACATGCATACCATTTTTTTTGTAAATACATACCTACATATTATACATATGACATGTTCATGCACACAAATGTTTGTACTGTCCGGGGATCGAACCCGGAACCCTTGGTGTTGCGGCCGACCTCTCAACCGCAACACCTAATGGGTCGTCAAATATAAACCACAAACCATAAATATATGAATATGAACCCTTTTATGACTGATGGCTATACATTTTCTCCCTGAAAACGTATACTGAGTAAGTGGAAATTTTTGTTTGTCAAGTCAATGTTTAACTGAGTGATTTTCAAGTACCAAACGTATTTGCTCTTGTTCTCTTTTAGAAAAAAAAATACTTGACGTCATTTGTCTGTTGATTCTTTAAAAAGCTACGAAGTTTCAGTTCATCTTTTCTTGGAAATATTGCCGTCTTACGCTTCTCTTCAACCTATCGCAATCCACTATTGGACGTTGTGGGGGATTTCTTTCAGGGATAAATTTTAAAAAAGTTATCTCAGAGATATTTGTGACAGAACTAAAGTTACCGTTGCCACCTATACAATAAAACAAACATAAAAGTTAAGTCAACTCAGGAGTTTTTAGTAAAAGCCTTAAAAGACGGAGTCACTTATTACTTTATTTGTGTTATTGCTTTTATAATTAATAAGCAAACCTGTTGAACTGTGATGGAGTTAGCAGTTGGTGCATCTCTGGTGGCGGTAATCACCGGGGAATCCGCCTTGGTTGGTCCACCGGTTCAAGATGAGAGACAGGGGCCATTTGATGGTGCGGTTGGACTGGTTCAAGGCAGTTTGCAATGCCGCGTACAAATCTTCAGGTCTTGCTGCCTTGCGAGATCTGTGACATTAATAAATAACTCTACTAGGTGGTAGACTCGGCACTGAGTCGTTTCGGTAGGTACCACTGCAGTGCCAGACATTGTCCCGTGCAATACGAGTGTTTTGGGAATTTCACTTTTGTGTTTCGGGAGGAGGGCACTGTAGCTAGTAAAGTTACCGGAATTCTTAGAGAGACCTAATATCTGTCGTCTCACGTAATGGACACAGAGCAGTGTTGACGGTAAAACATGACTAGGTGTTGTCATTTTTGGTAAAATGCGGATTGGCGGGTGTTTAAAATGACTATGTTAAGATTGTACCCAGAACTGACGGCTTAACGTGCCCTCCGAAGTACGGAAGCACCTTTATTCAGACGCAGATCGTCTGAATAAAGATCGTCTGAAGCGTCTTAATCAAAGTGAGAATAATCGCTCAAAGTGACATTCATTATGCGGCCGCGACCCAAAAAGGATAATATAATAATTAAGAGTATGATTTAATATATTAGTTCATATTTACGCTACACTAATACACGTATAACTTATTCGAAATACTAATTCTGACGAAGTCGCGGACTCCAGTTTATTATTATGATATTGTACCAATTTAAGTTAAGCAAATTAATATATTCTGTAGCCCTCTGGCCTCATTAAGAAGTTATCCCAGAAATTTTAACTTTTATATCAAATATTTATTTCCATTAAAATGTTTAAATGTAGGTTAATTACGAGTATAATTTGAACTTAACTTTTAACTGACAAAGCTCTGCACTTAAGCAATATTCAAAGTTTATAAGATTGACTATCAAGTTTCTTTTCAGATGTTTGATTTTCGAAACGGTAAACGATAGATAAATATAATAGGGATATTACCTACATATAAATAAAATTGCAATGTCTGTTTGTGATATTAAAATAACCGGTTTTACAAAATGTATATGATAACTACATATACAAAAATTACATTTTTAAATTTTTGTTTGTCTGTATGTCTACCTGTCTGTTTGTTCCGGTGTGATTTAAGATTGTATATTCTTACATCTGTGGTTCCGGGTTATTTGTCCCGCGCGGCAATCATCCGTCTGCAAGTTTGGCTAATTATAAAATAAAATCGAATAAAGATGTTATCACTTGCCACAGAGCGTGCGATTCTCGGAATATCTCTAACAGAATCCGTAATGAAGTTATTCGACCGAGAACTAAAGTATTCGACATTGCACGAAGGATTGGCATTCTGAAGCGGAAATGGGCTGGCCATGTCTCCATACGATGTGATGGACGGTGGAGTGGAGACCTCTTTTGGGCAAGCGTAGAGTGGGACGTCCTGTGGCGCGGTGGTCTGATGACTTGCGAAAGGTTGCTGGCAGAGGATGGATATGGACTGCTCAGGATCGGAATGGCGCTTTTTTGGAAGGCCTATGTTCAGCAGTAAACGAATGTTGGCTGATTGATTGATTTCTCACTTTTAGCGATTTTGCTAGTGCATTGATAACTTATGTTAAACTTAAACTTGTTAACTTATGTTACATTTTAACCGCCAAGATTCCAGATAAAATAAAAAATCTATATCTATATGTTTTGGTTGCATATATCCGTCAGCGGCGTGCAGTTGATATTCTTGCCTGTGGAAGATCATCGCTATTATGAAATCCAATGTTTCAACAAATAGTGGCTTACACAAGAATTCCGATATTCAGAATTGGTTCACAAGTTTAAAGTCAATGCTTAGGGACTTCCCAGTAATTTTTTATGTAGGAAACTGTAAGAAGAAATATAAACTTACTGAGTTTTGATATAAAGCACGAGCCCTTGGCGGAAGACCTCCGGCGTTAAGGCGTGTTGAAACATGCGGATCACAGAGCCAGCTGAGAACAAATGGTTTTAAATATTAATTTATGGAAAAAGTTAACAAATTAACAGTCATTCCCCAAGTGGTGAGTGAATATCACCACATGCGTAAACTTATACTAAAAGGGTTTTCTACTACGCCATTGAGTTTAAGCTCGTTAATTTTTTTTTAATTAGTTCCATTTGGGACATGCTAAGATCATATACCATGCGGCCTCGTCATTAATAAATATTTTTTGGTTTGATTCATGAATAAATGAGTGATGAACATGATGATGATGACTGATAAACTTGAATACCCTACTAGTTTCAGTAAACATGTGAATTTTCTGAAGCCTTACGCGGACTTCTTGAGAGAACTCAAAGTGACCGTTGTACTGTTTTGTTTTCATTTGCCAACATTTGCATTTTTTCATGAACACTTAATGGTTCAATTAAATTCAATTAAACAAAATTTTACTAAAAAAAACAAAACAAAACATCGACGACATGACACTTCACTTTCCCGCCAAAAAGTCCTCGTTTGAATAAAAAGTTTTGTTTTAAACGTATAATTCATCATACGAGTTGATTGGTTATAAATTCATTACTTTAAGGGTTTATAATCATCACTAAGATCTTACATTTCTGGTAAGCAACAGCGTTGAATGTGCTAAGGATCTGCGAGGGTGAATACACGGGATGGGTCATCGGGTTAGTGCTAAGGACTGCATCAGATTGGAACACGTTCTGCACAGCAAGGACGTATTGGTCCATCATACGCCATTCGGTAAGACCTGTAAAGACACATTCATTATAAAATACAATTTCATCATTGTCGGTTCATTCAACGTCCCCACCAAGGGGCACGAGCACAGACTTCTCATAGTATTGGGAATTCTGTGGGCACGAGCCTAACCGTAAACGATGTATAGACGTCCACGCGGGCCCAGTTCGGATTGGTCGACTTCACGCATAACCTTTGAATCTCTTCGCAAGCCTGCGCAGGTTTTTACGTTGTGTTCCTTTACCGTAAGAGCGTCGGCTACGTTCATTCAATTTCAAAAATTGAAAAAGACATTAGTACGTGACTGGATTTGAACCTGCGCTTTTCGATCGGAAGGCGACAGTCCACACCATGGAGCCACCGTCGCTCTAAATATTATGTGATAAAGTAAATGAAAATCTGCGTAGACATGTTGTGGGAATCGAAGTAGTAATTCGTGACTATACATTAATAAGTGGTTAACACATAGTACTATGGAAATAACATCCTGAAATGAACTAAGACCTCCATAGTCCCTTTCATCATTTGTACGTTTCTGACAAATGTTTCTGATGAACACACTGGTGAGATTGGGATTCTCCGGTTTTCAAAATTTTGGGTTTTTCCCTCGTATTGCGCCCAAATAAAACCATTTTAAGCCTTTCATCAACATCGTCTGCTACTGATCCTAACCCCCGTTAGGAAGCGTCAAATATATCAGTGAGCAGTATATATCCACCTAAACATGAAGTAATATTAAAAATTATAGATAAAAATTGATGTAAAACAAATACAAATTATTTATTCAGTACCTAGTTTTTACAATATCTTTATTACGATTGGGGATTTCTTTTAAGTAAAAAATACTTGTGTTTGATACCCCCGTTATTTTATCCAAAACAGATACTAATAATTAACAAATCTTAAATTATATAATGCTAGAAAAGAATAAATGAAACTAAGAGTGAGAACTTTAATATGAGTATAGAATTCGAAATATTAGAGCATAAAAAAGTTTCGAAATATGACCTATATATACCTACTAACCAAATCAGTAGAGAAGTTTTCAAAGAAGTTGGCGAAGCCCTCGTTCAGCCACGTGTAAGTCCAAGACCAGGGTCCAACTTCGTTACCGAACCACATATGCATGTTCTCGTGGGAGATGATACGACCAATGTTTTGGCGCACAGAAGTAGTTGTTACACCTTCTCGAACTAAGAGAGCAACTTCCTGAAACCAAATAATAAAGTCCAAATTTGGAAACCCTTAAGGAATGGTGAAAGCTGAACATCGGTAGATAGTGAGCAACATCTATAACTGCATTATGGACGACCAAATTAACACGGAAATTCTATTTTTTGAACTCTCATAACATCATATCGCATTATTAGACTATATCAATATTGAGGAAAACAAGATTATTCAACTAAAGTATTTCAGGACGATACTTTTTACAAAGGAGTAGATTGATAGAAACATATGCTTAACTAAATACATGTCACAAGTGCTGCTATGCAATTGATAGACAGAATATATATTAGGTAGTTAACTTAACGAGCCTTAAAAAATTGAGTGACTTGAAAGAGTTACATAATGATTTTAACTTAAACCTTTGTAATTTGACTTTAAAAAAAGTAAGGAGGAGTAGTTAAATAACTTACCTATAAATAACTAAACCCCAGTTCTCCATGGCACCTGCAGCAAAGTCAGGGCGGCGACCTTATCCATTTGGGGAAGGCATACTGGAACTCGGTTATAGTTCTCCAAAGCCATCATATTTTTCTGGCCGTATTCTAAAGCAAATTGAGCCGTATCCTGGGTACCAGGCCTGGAGTAAATCCTAAAGGGTATGCGGTAGATAGGGTCCTCACTGTTGTCAATGTAACCGAAGTCGGAAACAAGGAACGCGAGCAAGTATGTTGACATCACTACAGTATCTTCAAATCATGTTTGGACCAGCCCACAACTTCAGGTCTGAAAATAAAAATGATGTCAAGTGTTTAAGTTATTTCGCATACTTTATTTAGGTTCTTAGCTTGGTTACCTCTAAACCAAAACGTCCAGTATTTGCTGTCTAAATGCCAACTCAAATTATTTTTAGTATTCTTACATCTATGGCTCATTGCATGTCATTAAATCGCAGGCTATATTCGCTATTCAGCAATCAACCGCATGAACATTATTTTAAAAGGCAATATGGGTCTAAAAAAATAACTGCTATTTTGGCGAGTCTTGTTAAAATTCTAAATCATCAAATCTAGTTGAAGTATTTTAGCATTGCTAGTTATAGTAAATGGGCGAATGAAGGTTGAGAATAGCAATGAATAAAGACTGATACTGCAATTTAAAAACTAACATCGCCAGTTGGAAAGTAAATACACTTTTTGTTTCTATTTATTAAAAGTTTCTTGTACAATATGTTCCAACCTAACGCAATTGCATTTCTTAAATTACGAACTGACTGTTGAACTTATGGCAAATTAGTATGGATAAATACAACTTACTTTAAAGTGTCGTTCCTAAGTGGCATGTTGCTTCTGACCACGGGATACTTAGGCGGCGCGTAAATGGTAGTACGGAAAATAGCCTTGAGGGCTGGCTCGTCGTAGCAAGGAAAAGCACGGCGAGCAAACGTAGGTTGAAGTTGAGAGGTGATTAAACTCCTGTGCAAAAAAACTCAATAATTTTATAAATTATTTAATGACAATTTTCTATGAAGGTCACCCAAACGGATGTGCGACAGCTAGCGCTTAAATAAATATTAATTTCTTAATTATTTAATAGATGTTTTTTAAAACTTTTATAAGTTAATTTTATTATTAATTTTTTTTAGGCCGAATTTTTCAGCCTGGCATTTTGAACATACAAGATTTTTGGGTAAAATTGTATGTTTTGTAATAAACGTTTAAATTTCTATTGCATTTTTATGTATCTGTAGGTACAATAAACATCGTATTGTTCTTATTTATAGAAATACTTATGATTTGCTTCGAAAATTATAAAATTAGTCAAGTTTACCATCTGAAAATACTCACCTAGGGGTACCATCGGGATCTGAATACTTTGACACATATATACCAAACATATTCTCGGCAAAATGTCCCACGTACTCAATGTTAACAGTGTACACTTGATTTGGTTCTAAGGGTTGCAAAGTAAAGATTTTCAGCAAATGAGTATCTATTGTAGCCAAATTGAATCCACCGAAAAGATTATCTACGCCACCATTGCTGAAGACTTCTATTTTGTTGACGATCATCTCCATGGCGTGAAGAACAATCTCTTGAGTGACGGCGTTGGGAACAACCCTGATGGAGACGCGTCCCGTAAAGTTAGCTGTGACGTCAGGATCCAAGAAGAGCTGGACATCGTAGAAAGTCGGTATGGATTCCCTAGGCAAGTAGTAGCGGAGTTCTAGCTCATTGTTGAAAGTGTTGCGTGTATCGGTGTCTGTTAATGGTACAGCTACAGCTGACCCTACAAGGGTCAATAATAGAATTAGCATATCTGGAACAAATTTGAAATTCTTAACGTTGCGGCCAATTATAATTATAATTTAAAAAGATTTATTTTGTTTATGGAGCGTCGGTGGTTCATTGGTGTGGATCGGTCTGGAAGATGCAGGTTCAAATTTCACCACGTAGCGATATGTTTTTGAATTTTGGAAATGTACGTTTATCCGACGCTCTCACGGTGTAGGAAAACATCGTGAGGAAACCTGCGCTCGCCTCCAAAGATATTCTAAGGTTTTGTGTGAAGTCGGTAAATCTACAATGGGCCCGCGTGAAAGTCCTTTACACCTTTACGGGAAGGCTCGTGCGTTTCGGTAGGGACGTTTAATGAGCTAATACATAATTTAAAAAATCTAAAATACATTGGCGGGGTTTGAACCTGCACCTTCCAGATCGGAAGACAAAAGTCCACACCAATGAGCCACCAAATCATTTGATAGATAACGGGTAGAAATAGACTCCTATTATTAAGTCTATCATGTAGATTATGATGGACAGTTTTGAGCTGTTATGCAAGAGCAAAATACATTAGTTCAATACATATTTAATGAATTATCAAATATGCATAAATTAATGTTTAAACTTTTGAAATACTTTTGGATTAAAGTAATTTGTAAGATAACTCTCGATTAGATTAAATTTTACAATCAGTACGCACATTACATTTATTGATATGTTTTTAAGATAAAATGCGTTTAGCTCCTAATCGACAGCTCATTAATTGATAGTAAGGATAAAAAACAAGTTGGCACACGCCAATAATAAATTATTTATTAAATACATATCCACTGACATTCACACAGCACCATCTAGCCCCGAGTTAATCGTGAAACTTGTATTATGTAAACTTGTATTGTGGTACTAAACAACGGATAAACATACTTAAATACTTTTTTTGTAAATACTGTATGTATTTACATTACACATAGAAACACACAGACCAATACAAAAAGACATGTTCATGCACACAAATGTTTATACTGCCCGGGGATTGAACCACCTTAGTTTAGAAGTCAATGTCTCAACCATTAAACCACATGGGTCGGCAATTATAATAACTAATTGTTTACATATTGGCTTCTCGTTGCGTTTGCAATAGTCTTCCTATAGGTAAAAGATACAATTATTAATATTGTTAAATGGTTAAAAGACTGAGGTCCAAATCCCGCCACGTACCGATGTGTTTCCTAATTTTAGAAAAATATATGTACGTTATCCGACGCTCTTACGGTGAAGGAAAACATCGTGAGGAAACCTGCGCACGCCTGCGAAGAGATTCAAAGGTTGTTGCGTTGTTGCGGGTTGTGCGTGAAGTCGTCCAACCCGCACTGTGCCCGCGTGGACGACTAAGGCCTAATCATCCAGGGTAGGCTCGTGCCCCTCGGTGGGGACGTTTAATGAGCTGATGATGAAGTGTCATTAGCTTCAATCACAAAATGCAAAAAAGGATAGTTAAAAAGAGAATACAGTCATTTTGAATTTTAATACGTCTAATTTGTTGGAAATCCATTGCATATGTAGTACATAATATGTAAGTATTAAAATACAGTTTGAGGCCCATCGCGACCCAGGGTATAACCCCAGAGCTCCCAGATTTAAATCCCGTTAGGGGCGGTTTGTTATGTGGTAAACATTTACATCTGATCACAAGTTGTGAGTCATCATCAGCCCATTAAACGTCCCCACCGAGGGACACGAGCCTACACGTATAGGTGTAAAAGCTTAGTCGTCCATACGGCCCAGAGCGGATTGTCCGGCTTCACGCATAACCTTTGAATCTCTTCCCAGGCGTGCACAGGTTTCCTCACGATGTTTTCCTTCAAGTTGTAAGTGTTACTCTCAAAATACTTAGTATATATAAATGTTAGAGATATCCTTTATCATAGCGTAGGACGGTCTCCCTAAAACATCGACAGGTGAGCTGAAGAAGGTTGCACTTAGCTGCTAGACGCCAATAACTTCGGACCCATGGGAGTGAAAGTGATTGTGGGAGGTTTATGTTTAGCAATGAATATGTTATGGCTGGTATGCTAATGATGATTTTTAATTATTCTAGTAATCATAGTACTAACTATTCAACCTATCGCAGTCCACTGCTGGACATAGGCCTCCCCTATTTTGCGCCAGATGTCCCGGTCCTCCACCCTTCTCATCCAGCCTCCACCAGCGACTTTTCGCAAGTCGTCGGTCCATCGGGCCGGAGGGCGTCCTACGCTACGCTTGCTGAGACGCGGTCTCTACTCCAGAAATTGTCTCATCATACTAATAAATCATTATGGAACTTAATTTGGGTGAAGTATTTTAAATATGACTTAACTATTATTATTGCTATTATATTGAAGGATTATTTTATTACATTGATAAATTTACGTCTAATTATCTATTTCAAATAAAAATTATCAGCATTATAGTGTAATAAAATAATAAACAGGTGCTATAGAAACATTTTTTTTTTCAATATGGTGATAAATTAATATAGCTCTAACCTGAGTCAATATGCAACAATAAAATAACCAAAGCTTTTTGCTTTTGTGAAAAACTTTAACGCTGAAGAAGATTACTTTAAAAATAAATCCGTTTTTAGTTTAGTTAAAGTGTAGGTTTAGAAAATTAAAAGAGTAACTACTACAAAGGTTCCGGGTGCGATCCCCGGGCATTACAAACATCAGTGTACGCGAACATGTCTGTTTAACTTCAATAATTTAAAAATCCTTTTTATTTTACAATGAATTTATAGAAAAAAACTGGCGTCAAGATATCATTATCTTATCTTATTTTTATTGTAATGATACGAGTGTTATTGTAGAGTACTCTTATCAATTCCTATCATCAAGTGCAATTATAGGTCATAATATTTTTGAGCTGCGATATGCAGGGCAGGGCTCCCGCATGTGTGATAGTAGGATCGCGAAGCGCATTCTCTACTCCGGGCTGCAGGATGGTAAACGGAAACGCGGAGGTCAATTCCTGCGCTACAAAGATGTGCTAAAGAGACACATGAAACGATGTTATCTCGATCCGTCGCAACGGAAGAAAATGGCAGCAGATTGGTCACTCTGGAGGCATACTGGTAAACACCGAGGTGTTTGACTTCGAAAAGAAGCGTAGACCAGAGCTCGATGCTAAGCGAGACGAGCTCAAGGCCAGGCCAGGCAAGTTATTTTTCATCAAAACAGCCTAATATGTCTACTACTGAACGAAGGCCTCTCCTACCACGACAATCGATCCCTTTACCAGGTTATAGGTCCATCAGGTCAGGCGTCGGCCTACGCTTCGTTCTTCGTTATGTGCCATACATCGACCATCGGTTCTAAGCACTATGTGCCCTGTCCAATGATTTAACTTGTTAATCCTGTGGGTTATGTCGGTCTCTCTAGTTCTCGTACCGGATGTCAACATTCTGGGCGTTTATTATATTACAATATTTAGCAAGACAAGATATTTCAGTGCACTTTTCTATGTCGGAAATTGGGCATAAAATGCTATTCGTAGGTCATGTCGTATAGGGTGACAGGTCAACGCAGTATTGACGAAAACCAATTAACAACTAGTCATTTGTATATTTCAATTCTGGGTGACTTTACAAAATAAAATGTTATTCGTTATGTTGTGCGGATATTGTAATTTCTTACACTAAAAAACTTGATGGAATACTACATTTACTGCCACACTGATTACTACGTCGGACGACCAGCCCCGCGATGGACCGGAACCTTGAAAAAGGTTTGTGACTTTAAAATATTTATTCCATATTTATGTATTTAAAAAAAGTTGTGGCTATTTTTCTGCGTCTTCTTTTTAAAAAGAAGATATCAAATGAAATGAAAAAAGCATTATTTGCATGTACATTATGGCATCCAATTGAAAAAAAAAAACAAAATCTCGACTTAAATTGCTGATAAATTTAAAATTTTGATATGGCCATTCCTTTTTACGTTTTAATGGATTTCTAGAGACCGATACAAATAAATAAATGTACTTAATATTTGTTGAAATACTCGATGAATGCATCTATAAATTTTATCAAGACTAGTATGTTTATATACACAAAACCATGAAAGAACCTAGAACAGTATAAACAGAACCTGACTAAACACATTATAAAAATAATAATTATTTAAACATAAATTCTAATAATATTTTATAGTTGTTGTGCCAATTGCTGCTTGTATGTACTATTTAATTATGGGTTTTTCGTGATGAATCGAAGGATACTTAAATATAATAATAGAAATAGTTAACAGCGTACCTGTGTCACAGCTCACAGACGTTAACACAATGAATTAATTTAGAGCACCTACAGTGTGAGCAGTTCTGTGTGTTCTTATCAAATTTATTACATCAAATTATAAATAAAGCGATTAAGTTGGATAAATATGTATGTATAGTTTGATATGTATGCACATCAGAAACGTAGTGTATTTAATTAAGACAGGTACCATCATCATCAGCCTACGACGTCCAACTGCATGGCTATGTTGCATGGGAACAGGCAACAACGTAGCGATTTTATGTGACAAAGTGTACAGTATTAGAGTCAGGATCGGAGTTGCCACCCGTCCCGATTTTGTCGGGACAGTACCGATTTCGAAGGCATTGTCCCGGGTCCCGACAGCCTATCGATTTTTGACAATATGCGATAGAATCCATCAAATAACATCATAACCAATAAATTTGATATTGAATTATTAAAATCGGTTCATTGAACTCAATACGAAAAATCTAAGCATTTCAATGGTTCTAATAATCATATATTATAATACAAAATAAAGTTTCATTTTCTTAGACTCTCACATGCGTCATAATATGATTGGACCTAACTTCGATCGTCACTGATGTATGCCTGATCATCCCGATTTATTTTCCCCTAAAGGCCAGACCATGACGGAGATGCATTGATTGAGACTAAAAACTGATAGACAGTTATTATTCTGCATCAAAGCCGCACTGCACCCAATACCCGAGACAACAGATGTCTCTCATACCCGGTAATTTTACTAGCACAGTGCCCGAAAACAGAAGTGCTAAACACTTCTATTTCACGGGATGATATCTGGCGCTGCAGTGGTACCTACCTAAATGACTCAGTACAGAGTCTACCACCTGGTAAGGTCATTGGATATTTATTATAAAAAACGGAGGGAAGAGGTAAAATTGGGGTTGGGGAATTTGAAAGAAAGAAAGAAAATTCATTTATTGACCCTTAAACATAAATTTTACAAGTACAACGATTACAAAAACATAAAATACAAAAAAGGTCAATTTTGAGTTCCAGTAACCCTATAGACTCGGAGAAATGCAACGTATTTTGATGCTAGTTTTCTATGAGATCGTGGTAATAACTGCTGGCGAGCCGGCCCATTCATTTCAAAGCATGGCTCTCCCAAAACATTTTAAAGAGTCAAAGTATGTGATCTTGTAGTTATATCTATGTATGATTTTTTATAATAGTAGGTAAAAATCATTAAACGATAAACCGACAGTCATTTACAGTCATTAAACTGTTTTATTGGGGTCGTATCATTAGATAAAGAGTATTTATGGGCGATTATAGGTAGATATGGATAAAATTATTAAGAAAGATAAGAAAATAATTATTTAATTGCAACACATTATTATTAATTCAAGGTAAAGAAAGCCTAGATGACAAAGTGGCTAGTTCGATGGGGCTAAAGATGTTGCAAGGAATGCAGTTATTGTATGGTCGATCGAGGTTTAGGTGTTAGAACGTGTAACATTTTATGCTGAAAATGTTTTTTCTACCTTTTGGTTAAAGGATCACTGGGTCATATTGGGTATAATGTTAAGGTTCAATTTCGTCTGAACTAGCTGGCAAATGATTAGCGCGACATAAAATTAACCAAAAATGTTTATTTCGGTCCAAGTGTAGTTACTCGTACGTTATAATTTAGCGCGATCGGCCTGCTGGGCCGTGATCTAAGCCAAACGATTTGCCCACGAGACCACGGAGGATGATTTTGTCTTTTTTAAATTATATTAAGTATAAGTAGATCTATGTTCACACAGATTTCCCAATACAATGTCTATGGGGGAGACCTATGTCCTGCAGTGGACTGCGATAGGTTGAAGAGAGAGAGAAAGGTATTTACAAACACAGCTATTAAAATTTTTTTTTATGTTATTCGTGAACAGGACGGTCTGGACGTCCACCTGATGGTAAGTGATACGCCAAACCATGACAGAGCGGCATTAAAGGAGACCAACAACTGATAGACAGTTATTATCCTCCATCAATGCCGCACTGCGCCCGTCACCCGAGACAACAGATGTGCATAACACTCCTGTTTCACGGGATGATATCTGGCACTGCGGTGGTACCTACCTAGACGACTCAGTATCGAGTCTACCACCTAGTAAAATTGACACGTAACATAATTTTACCCGTAACGTTGAAATAAATAAATATTTATCAGGGTCGTTGTCACTCGGGCTCTGCTAGAAAACCAGCGCTGCCGTGGCCGCTTTTGATTACTGACCACATTATATTTTTAATATTTTTGCTTTGATGTTTTAATCAGCGTACCTCTTTATTCTTGTATTTTTTTCTTATACATACTTATTATTGTCAATCACGTAAAAGTTGTATCGTCTATTCTGTGTATAAATTTAGAATTAGCGCGCTTATGTTTGTGTATATCAAATACAAGATTTCTTTCTAAATATTTACTGATGAGAAAAGAACGCTAAAAGCTATAACTCTAGAAAGAAGAAGAAAAGATCTTCCTATCTAAAAGGCAAGCAACGCACCGGTGGTACTTCTGGTGCCACCGTTGTCCCTGGGCGGAGATGAACACTTTCCATCAGGTGTCTCTCTTGCTCGTTTGCTCCCTATATCAGAAATAAAAGGAAGAAATATCCAATGACATTCACACAGCGCCATCTAGCCCCAAACTAATCATTAGCCTGTAATGTAGATACTGAACAACGTATAAACATATTTATATCTTTTTTTTATAAATACATACATATTATGCATAGGAAACACCCAAACCATTACAAATAGACATGTTCATGCACACAAATGTTCGTAATGCTTGAGGATCGAACCCGGAACCCTTGGTGTAACAGCCGACGTCTCAACCATTACACCAGATGGGTCGTCAAAACATTTATCCTTGTTAAGTTAAAAAATAGCTGTATACATAGTTCTTATGGTTTTATTTCTAAGATTTCAAATAGATGGAACATGTTCAAATGAAATAATAATAGAAATGCTGTACTATTTATTTACTAGTTTCTAATTTACTCACAATTGTAGAGCCATGCCCTTCATTCTTGATGATACTTAAGTAAATTAATTAAGTCCTGTTTCAGTTGGTAATGACGTACCCAGAATTAGAAAGGACAACTTGAAGGACGATTTTACTGGATTAAAGTAACTCTAAACTTAAGCTGGCATGGTACACATCTCAGGGTATCCACTTAACTGTTGTTTGAAGTTTGGGAGCTTAATAAAATTAAATGCACAAAAGGTGAACTAAAGTTTGAACATTTTTATTTGATATTTAGTTGCTTTTAGTCGTGTTAACGGGAAATTATGATACAATTGGTGACAAAGGCTGACGGACAGACAAAAAACAGTAGAGTCAAAGTCTAGGTAAAAATGAAATGAAATGGATTTTCGTTATGTTCTTGACGGACAGACAGAAACACATGTCCATTTTTTTCTTTCACTAATAACAACATTTATTTTACTAAAATGGTATTCCATGTCAATTTTAGTAATTGTTATACTTAAAATCCGCGTAATTATCAGCATACATCGTCGTATAGCAGGACACAAGCTTTCTCGCGCAACATAGATATGGAGGAGATAACCATCATTTTATAATTTAAACTTATGTACCTGGGTATTCAGAGCATGTAAATGACATAGAAAAAAAAAATTACAAGGTGGTAGACTCGGTACTGAGTCCTCTAAGTAGGTACCACCGCAATGCCAGATTTCGTTCCGAACAATGTGTCCAGTATTTCGCACTTCTGTTTCGGGATGAGAGCTAGTAAAATTACCTGATGTAAGAGGTTTCTTACGCCAAGGGTGACGGGTTGCGCAATGTTGACTGAAAACAATGACTACGTATTATTATCAATTTCCTTTAACACTGTATCTGTCTTGTCAGGCGTATATTACCTATAATGGCAATGTGTAAAAAAAATAGATCGTTATATGCTCACAAAACAATTGAAAAAAGTGTTCCGAATGCAGCGAGCAGACAGCACATACACATATTCCGAATGAGCGTACATTTGCCTAAACAAAGAGCCTACAACTGTATTCTCTTTCGCGGTTCGTTTTTGAGGCACCGATGGCGTATCTACCTTTATATATACAGAATATCATTACCTCTAGGTGAGCGAGCCGACCGTCCCGTTTACATATTAACTTAAAAAATATATATTGTTATAATTCCTTTTTTTCTAATCACACAAAAGTTTTTTTTATTAAACACACGTATTAATAAATATATAACTATTTGTATGAGATTGGTGCCCATATGTCCAAGTGCACTTAGTTTGCATTACAGGTCATCAGGCATCATCCAATTTTCTGACTTATCTATTACTAGTTTATAGTAATGATAATGCCATTACTTAACTGAGACGTCGGCTGCTACAAGGGTGCCGGGTACGATCCCTGGACAGTACAAACATTTGTATGCATCAACATGTCTGTTTGTAATGGTCTGGGTCTTTTCTATGTATAATATGTATGTATTTTTAACAAAAAAATATATAAGTATCCTTTGTTTACTATCCATAATACAGGCTTCACGCTTAACTTGGGGCTAGATGGCGCTGTGGGAATGACAGTGGATATTTATTATTTATTTATTATCAGGCATCATCGCATTTCCTGACTTATTATTATGTCTAGTTTATGTTAATAACAAAATTCGGTTACAACTTTTTTAAAGGAACTGCCATTCAAATTGGCGGAATAACGCGACGCGCCGATGCCTACGTTTGACCAGCTAACCGGAACAATTTAATTAACGCAATTTGTTGAGGGCGCCTATTTCAGAATAACGCTGGTTAAGTTTTTAATACATGTTTTGACTTACACTAAGCTATCGTATGAGCTATATTTCATTGATTTTAACGTCACAAAATTACTTATAAAGAAATAAATATCCACCCGATATTTACATAGCGGCATATAACCCCATTTAAGTAGAATGGACATCCGGCTTGATGGACTGACGACTTACACAAGTTCGCTGGTGGAGGCTGGATGAGAGAAGCGGAGGACCCGGATATCTGGCGCAAAATGAGGGAGACCTATACAAGGGCGGATCTAGGTATGACCCCTATGACCCTCCCCCTGGATCCGTTGGACCTATGTCCAGCAGTGGACTACGATAGGTTGAATAGGAAACAAAATGGTACTAAAGAGCTGATAAACATACTTTTATATTTTTTGTCAATATATGTACATAGAAACACCCAGCAACTAAAAACCGACAAGTACGTGCACACAAATGTTTGTACTGGCTGGTGATAGACCCCTTAGTGTGATAGCCAACATCTGAACTACAATAATCTTCTGAACACCGAATGGGTAAAATGATTTAGTTTTAATCATAATATAAAAAATAAACCTCTAGTAACTGATCCAGTCACAGTGAGAAGATGTCACTCAGGAGCCGACCCATTTGTGCAGTGTCGTGCTAAAATTTTAAACACTGCGTTATTCGGAAAATTCGTAAAATGCACCGCCACATTCAAAGGTTGTAAATGCCTTATTATATATCGATCCGGAATGAAAGAAAGAAAGAAAGAAAAAATCTTTATTCAAATAAATCTGTTACAGATACTTTTAAATCGTCAATTGTTATTATTATCATATTTTTTGTGACTCTACCACCGGTTCGGAATAAGTAGGATCTTCGAGAAGAGCCGGCAAGAAACTCGAGTTACTCTTTTAATCTTTTTATATCAGTGGTTACAGTTTTGTCATTTACCTACAAATAGCTTTACAATAATTTATTACAAAGATTTTGTAACTGGAACACTAAGTGCAAGACCACACATCTTTATCCGATAAATATTCTTCTATTGTATAATAACCTTTTTTCATGAGGGTTTTTTTAATCTTTAATTTAAACTGGTGAAAAGGCAATTCGGCAAGATTTTGTGGTATTTTATTAAAGAATGTTATGCCTCTTCCAACAAATGATTTTCCTACTTTACTTAGTCTAAGATTTGGGACAGCAAGTTTGTTTTTGCTCCTAGTATTAAAGTTATGTACGTCACATTTTTTTTCAAACAAATGAAGATTTTTGTGGACATAAACTAGATTATGGTAAATGTATTGGGACGCTACTGTTTAAATATCTGCAAATAGTACTATGTCAGAAAGTTTATGATGATGAATGATCAGGTTCTTCATATTAAGCATTTAAAAACACTACAGTTGATTTGATTTATTATCAAAATGGAATTTCTGCCTCACTTCTATCATTTAAAGGTATATTTTTATTTGTTTTCATAATATTCATAATTATGTGCATACAGTGCCTACACTAAAAAATTTTTTTAACTAAGACTTGTAATATAAAAAAAGTCAATGTGTTGGAAAACTAGAAGCTCAAACATTAAAAGCCAACCACGAAAGTACTGAAGATTGAGCCATCAACTTTATTAACACTGTTCTCGACCCAACAACCCCACAGCAATTTAGGGCCGGAAATAAACCGTTTCAAAAAAGATCAAACTAACGTTGACTAAAATGGCCCATCGGCTTTAACAGAGTTGTTCTGACTTTATGCAAACTGCAGTAGCTGTTGCACAAAGTTACGCTTGAATTCACTATTGATTTTCATTTAACTTGAATATAAGCAACGTGGTAATTTATACTATGATGTAAATACATTTTTTTATAAATGATCTGCTTGCTCTTTAGCACAGACTATCCTAGTCGAAGAGACATGCTCGAAGATGGACTTGTCCAGAAGAAGCCTATTTACTCGTTTTTTTTAATATCACAGGGCTGTATGTGGCTGAAAACACAGACGCAGGTGGGTAGGTAGGTAGGCATCATTCCTTTCACTTGCAGTACTTAAAATGAAAATAGACGCGAAACGCTTAGTCCGAATACGGGGGAACGTCAACTACAAACAGATGAAATTTTGCAGTACGCCTTGATGACCTATGGTGAAAGGGAGACAACGGGACCAGTGCATGGAGCTCGGAAGAACACTCATCAAAGTAGAGCCTGTAAAAAAGCCGACAAATATGTCACTTAACGGCGGTAGGATAAACTTTGCAGTATGGAAGTGAGTCCCTTTAGGCCAATTAGTTTTCTGCCTCTGCGATCAATGGAGGAGGTCAAGCTGACCAGGTTTGGAGTACCGCTTCACCCTATTCAGGATGCCTAACTTCTTTGCGGCTATTTGAGCTTTGGAATATTGTTGCTGAATGTTATTGCTGAAGTTAAGAGTACTCGTCAATTCCACGCCAAGAAAGTCAGCTATCAGTCACAGGGACAAGCGTGCCACGAAAAGACGGTGTAGTGTTTAATGCACTCTTTTTGGCTGAAAACAAACATATATCGTCTCCCCAGGCAGCAACGGATTCTAAGGTACGATCAATGCGCGTCACCATTGCCATCCTCAAGGTTTGAACCTCACCATCGTTAGCCTTTGCACTAGAAAAGTATCTCTTCGAGACAGTACTATCATCTGCATAGCCACCAATAAGCGTCCCAGAGAGAACCGATCCCTAAGCAACACCGGAATTAATCTGGAAATTCTCGTAAGAGCAACCTTTTATATTATACTTTTTTCTAAATACATGTACATAAGTACTATAAATGGAAACATATAGGTCAATGATAACTGATTTTTTAAGTCACCATATAATTGTACTGCCCGAGATTCGAGCACGAAACTCTTAGTCTTAGTTATAGCAGATTTCTCAACCATTACACTACATAGGTCGTAATACAATCCTTTTAGGGTTTCGTAGCCAAATGGCAAAAAACGGAACCCTTATAGATTCGTCAAGTCTGTCTGTCTGTATGTCTGTCCGTCCGAATAACACAACCCCTTTTTTCTCCTACACTATAAGCAATACACTATTCAAACTTTGTACGTATATGTATTCTGTGAACCGCTATTAGGTTTTAATAACAAAATATGATGTACATGACCATAAAATCTAACAACGAAATTTAGTTAGAATGATTTCTGGTGTGTAGTTTTTTTTATACGTCATAAACGGTAAACCATATTTTTCATATTAAAGCTGTAGTAGGTGCCTAAGTAAATAAAAATAATTTTATTTTATGTTACTTGCTGCTACGGAACCCTCCACGTACGAGCCCGACTCGCACTTGGCCAATTTTTATTAGTGCCGATAGAACAGATCGCAAGGTCTATGTAAGGACTTTTTATTAAAATACTACTCACGAGTCCAAATGTTTTTCAAAAGAATATAATCAAAATAAACATGTAAATAATCTAAAACCATAACGTAGTTCCTTCGTTATTGTGGCTATAAAGTAACTTTATGTAGCATGTCAATGGTATATATGCAATATTGAAAGAAACCTTTAACAAAACTAGTAGATAGTAATTTATATAAGTTTTCGTCATCCTTGCTCGGCCTGCCAACCTTAAGATGTTATTTTTTATATACCAACCTACATAAACCTATTTTTAATTATTTATTATGATCTGAAATCATTACATTATATTCGCTAATGTTGAATTATAGCATTCACACGATTATATTTTAAATGAGTAAGCATTTGATACTTCAACATAAATAAATGTTCTTGTTATACATAAATAAATATTCTTAACTCAGTTTTCATATTAAAATACTCTGTATAATGTTATTCCTTCTATTCGCAAGAGTCATGGCTAAAACATTAATACTGCTAAGCCGCGCTGTTCTCGTAGCACTAGATGCGAACTTAGCCTGTTGCGCGTAGCCGCGCTACGGTGACGCTACGGTCCGTTGCCAGTTGTACTCCGCGCGTCACACTTTTCGCTCGTTCGTCCCGCCGCGTAACCCACTTTCGAACGTCACTTCTGTGGTTCCGTAACTTGGTTTGTTCTTTTTGCAAATGAATGGAGCGCAGGTTTTGTTTAGCGTTGGCCGGCTTATAATGAAGACTTTGTGATTTTGTGAGCTTTTTGATCTGGTGAGTTTTAATTAGTAAATATAATTATTTATACTATCATATTATAATAACTCGTATTACTGTTAAAGCGACCGTTGAGCTTAATAAAGAAAATAACTATTGTGAAATTATTGGGATATGATTTTAAAATATTAATATAAAATAGAAATGCAACGGGGTACAAAAATAAGAAATTGCCCAAGCGCGAGTCGGACTCGCTTGTAGAGGGTTCCGCAGGAGCAAGTAACATAAAACAAAATATTTTTTATTAACTTGGGCACCTAATACAGCTTTAATATGAGAAAAAAGTGGTTCACAGTTTATCACGTACAAAAAAAACTTCAGACAAGATATCGTTCAAACTAAATTTGGATGTTAGATATATTTTTATATATTTTTTGTTATTTTATCAACCCCATAGTTTATTTTTTAGAGAGAGGGGAATCACTTTAAAAAAATGAGTTCATTTCAATGTATGGGTATCTCCAAAATATTTAATTTTTTTTCAAGTTTCTTGTCATAACCTTATAACGGTTCACAGAATACATATACTTACAAAGTTTGTTTAAAGTGTAGTGCTTATAGTTTCGGAGAAAAAAGGGTGTGACATACGGGCGGACAGACAGACGACTTGATGAGAGTAAAGTCCAGTGGATATTTGCGAGTCTTTAGAGTGTTGTACTTTTTTATTAAGTGTCTATCAAACTAGAGAAAACCGCACACGTGTTTATCAGAATTGCAGGCTCTCTGTGGGATGAACCTCGCAGCGATCTGAACTCACGGTTGATTCAACTAGACCACGAAGACACTATGTGTACACATTATCGAGACAACCTAGGCGCATTAACGTCGTCGTCTACGGGACGTGCTTAACAATCCAGACGATCCCATCACGGTAGCCGCCGCATCGGCGGCCGAAATAGCTAAACACTTTAATTTTCAACAAACCGACATCGGAGGTTCCGCCCTTTGTCACGATTTCCCCTAGGCTCGCTCTGTCCCTATTCGTGTCTTCCTAAACATATACAAAGTTTCCTAGCCCTCCCCGCAACGCCCTAAGCCGAAGTTCAAGTCCCACTCTGGGCCGCCCTTGGGCTAGTTGTGTAAATTTTTAAGTCTGAGAGCCTTCTGCGTTCGCCAATTGCCCGGTGAAGCTGTAAAGACCAGTAGTCAGTAAAAAAAAGATGATGTCGCCATCGATCTTGTGTTTTGAAATGCGACGTAAGAAATACAATATTTAAACTTGTATTGGCTATTCGAGGATACGGCCTGAGACTCAAGCGTTGATCTTCACTTAAGTAGAGTTATAAAGAGATAGCGCTCTATACGATAAATAGTAATATCCCTTTCTAATTTAATTTAAGTAAAGATCAAGTTTAGTCTCGTTCTAGAATACGGGCCTAAGAGCATTATTATGTAACAAACTCGAGAAAGGCATAAACCTCATTTTCGCTGTCTTTCAAACATGTTATACGTCTACATAAGAATTCCTTAATCCCAAGTTACAAATAAATCCCACGATTGACACTAATTGACGGGTTTGTACATTAATAACAAGACCACGAAACACAAAATGTTTCTCTATATGCAGAGAACGAATGACAGATTAGAAAAGAATTGTCACCACTTAAAAATATGAGTAACCTTCACTGTAAGGGCGACGACAAACATATATTTTTTTAATTTAACGTACTTAAAACACATTGGTACTTTCCGAGATTCGAACCTGCACCCTCCAGATCAGAAGGCAACAGTCCTCCTATATAATGTCTCTTTTGTATAATGTCGATTTCGCAGATGTCGCGATGGGGATTTAGAATGAAATAATAGTTTTCATTAAACAAAAAATATTTATCAGAATTCCAAGTATACAAATCTGATGTTAAAGAAAAAAAACATATATTCCCAGTTTCCACCGAAAAAGTATTTAATTGATTGTTAGTGTATGATACTTTATTTCAGGTAACGTCATCATTTAGCCTTTAACATCCCACTGTAGAGCCTATTTTTTATGTTTTGAGTCAACGGGACGGTCAGCTCGCTCACCTGATGGTGGTTTAAATTATACTGGCTGCAGTGACCTCATCCCGAACACAGAAGTGCAAAACACTCGTATTGCGCGGGACGATATCTGGCACTGCGGTGGTATCTACATAGGCGACTCGGTACTGGGACTACCACTTAGTAAATGTTTACGGGGATATTGTGCTTTATGATAATAATTATTATAGTTAAGAAAACCATGATTATTTTATTTCAAGTTCAATTGGTTTAATGTAAAGCACCGATTTAATTATTCCCCTTCGAAGTCGACATAACTTTGTAATAATTCTTTTTTAACCAGAAAAATCTAAGTCATACGGTAACTAATATACGCTAAAATAAAACTTCCAAGGCAGCCACTTTTCCCTATTACAAACTTTCCTTTAAAAGTTTACGGGACCTCTGGCACCACTAGAGATAGCTTTCAAGATTTGATTTTTTTTTTGGAAACTGTATTCAATCACTCTTTATAAGAAACTAAGAACTAAAAAGTAATTCGACTATTATTTAAAAACATTCAGTTTTTAAATAATGGTCGAATTACTTTTTTATTTTTGTATAGAGTTGGTATTTGGTCTACATGCTTGTTTTTGTACAAGATATTATTAATAGTTATATTAAAGTAATATTAAATATTATCAATATTCAACAATTTAATTTTAAATTGGGAGCGGACAGTAAAATCAGATAAAATAAAATTTCATCAGAACTAAGATATATCATAGGTTTTGATAAAAATAACGAAACTATGTTGCAATCTAATAAAATCCAATTATATACACGACATATACCTACATTACTCCTATTGTTATCATCCACCAATAATTCAATTCAGACAAATCAAACTCAGTCTACAAAGAGATAATAGCATAATCTTACATAACTTTTATGATTATATTTATTTAAAAGACAACTTAAGTAACACTAAAATAAAAAATTTGGAAAGACAACAGAATGTTCGGTTATTAAACTTAAAGCTTTAAAAATACACCGAAATGCATTTTAAATTGTTTTAAGGTGCTTTAATCATGAAATGACATGTCAGCTCAATCGAAGCCTATGGATTACCTTTATGGTATGTATTCATATCAAACAGCGGAAGACCGGGATATCTGGCGCAAAATGGGGGAGACCTATGTCCAGCAGTAGACTGCGATAGGTTGAATATATAGGGGCAGACATCTATTTTATTTGTGAGAAATCATTTTCGACAAGGACTTTCGCACCTTCACTAAAGGATGTAAGGATGTTTAAGCAAGCTCCAGTATCATAACAAAAAAATACAGTTATAGTGCGAGTAGCTGTTCTCAGCAGGATTGAATTATGGCTGCAGACAACGCTGTCGCCATAGCTAGCTTATGGGCTTCTACGGTTTGATAAAATGTAAAAAAGTGTATTATAGAGTGATCAAAATTATATTGCCAAGTTGATATTCAAAACTCGAAAGAACAAATCAAATTATGAATGTAGAAACTTTATTTAAATGGTCTATACAATGTAGTCTCATTGAGAAAAAAAATGTGGGCAATGGATTGAGATTCATTGGCAGTATTGAAATATAATTTGAGAAATTAAATATAACTATTCTAGTAAGAGCGACTTTCCGGCCAGGGATGGATTTGTAAATATTTTAACTTAATTAAAAGTCCATCGACGATTCAAAAGTGTCTTGTTAACACTTAATTGATTAATGAAATTTTTGATTTTGTCTTTGAGTGGATTTGATACCATTTTAGCTTAGTTAGTTAATTACATAACTCATAGTAGTAATCGAAAGTTTGTGTTACGAGTATAAATTGAATTTCTTTAGAATTTGTTTTATTTATTTATTATTAGCTTACTCAATTCGCGAGTATTCCCTGTTAATATCGGAGTCGTTAGCAAAGACTGTTCTGTAATCACGTGTAGAACAATCACACTTAAGTGGACAAGGCGAGGGTTTATATCCAAACGATCTCACGGAGTATTCGTGCGAAACGTGTCGAAGTGGCAATACCGTAGCCTAGGTAAGATTTCTTATATTATCGAGCGTCAAAAACAACGAATGCGGTTTGAAGCAAGATTGGTTTATTTCAGTTATTTTCATAGTGTCATGTCATATGGTCTACTGTTGTGGGGCTCAGCTGCCGACATTAATACAATATTTGTACTACAAAAAAGAGCTATTCGTTTTATCTACAACCTTAGACCCCGTGACTCTCTTAAGGAACTTTTTAAAGAAATAAATATAATGACTGTAGCATCACAATATATTTATGAAAATTTAATTTACGTCCGTAAATACTATCATACCTTTAAAAAAAATTGTGACTCACACAATTTTAATACTAGGAATAGAAACAAACTTGCTGTTCCGGACTTGAGACTTCATAAAGTAGGTAAATCTTTTATAGGAAGATGTATAAAGTTTTTCAATAAGGTACCGCAGAATATTGCCGAGTTACCTTTACACATGTTTAAAGCTAGAATAAAAAACCACCTTTCTAAAAAAGGGTACTACACTATTGACGAATATTTATGTGATAAAAATCCTTGGTCTTAAATTGCTCAGCTATTTCAGTGTTTATGATATATTGTTACATTAAGTAATTGTTTTTAAAAAAGGCTTTTTTAAAAACAATTACTTAATGTAACAATATAAAAGTTTTCTTGAGTGCTTCTTTCTCAACAGGCCAATCCACTGAAGCGCTTTTATTTCAAAGCATCAAAATTCATATTTTAAGTTTAGTATTTTTAATTGTTTTTTATTATATTTTTGTATATTTTTTGACGTTCATAAGTGCTTTTTGTAAGCCTAATTTGAATAAAGAATTTTGAATTTGAATTTGAATTTGAAGAAATTTTAGCAAATTTTATTCTGTCCTAATAATTTGTAATATTTTTTCTTTGGTTAATATTGACAGACATAATAACTACTAATCTTTCAATCTTTCGTGCCCAACTTTTAGATGAACCTTCTAGATAGTAGGAGCGAGTCACAAAAGCTCTTTTAGGTCGAAGTGACTACAGGTCTGCATAAGCCTGAATAGCCCTCAAAAAACCCAAATAATAATAATACTAATCTTTCACTCCACATTAGTGGACTGGCACTTTGAAGAACTGTACTAGGCGGTAGGTAGGTAGGAACTGAGTTGTATAAGTAGTTAAATCGTCCCGGTAAGTAGATAAAATAAATTCACTCCAATTTCTCGAAAAGCTAGCTTAACTATTGTATACAAGAGCTATGCGCTGAGTCATGTTGACGGATATTATTCACATTTATTGGTTTCTTTCAAAACTGCATCTATCATAGCATTGTTGTTAGTAATATTGCCGGGTATTGTGAGACCTAACATTTGTCGTCTCAGGCGACGAATACAGGGCAGTGATGGCGGAAAATAAAGACAGGTACTGTTATTCATTTCCGCCAACACTTAAATATGTTTGAATTCAATAATCACTGACTATTATTGTTTATGAGCAAATTATTGCTTTCTCCAAAAAAATTGCGGGTTAGCCAGTCAGATCTTCATTTTAATTGCTGCATAACTAATTATGAGTACAATACCTCAAATTACAGTAAATGGTTATTATTTATAATAATAATAGTAATAAACCTTATTTTCAGATAGGAATCCATAGTTAGAAATAAATAAATAAATAGTTTGTACAAAAGTCATTTTAGGGTCAAAAACTGTTTAACATAAGATGTATGTAGTTGCAGGCGCTGAAAGCCGTGACCAGTGATGTATTAATGGAGAGTCCCACCGGTCAGCCAACCCGCTCAGGACGGTGTTCGGTGCAGCGCGTGTTCGCGCCCACAGCGCGCCGCATCTTTCCTCATTATTGTATAAAAGCAGTCTGTGCGTGCTTCGGCAAACATAGACGAAGCACTACAATAACGAGGTAGACCGAGCAGTATTCTGAACGCGTTTTGTATTGAAGCGCAGTGCGCTATATGCCCGCTGCGTAAAGTTTACCCACAGACCACACGTGTAGAAAGTTTGACAGTAGGCTTTAAAAAGTGACAGTTTAGCTTGCTTACTACAACGTGCAAATCTGTGAATCAACATATTACACCGAACAGACAGCGCACGGCGCTCTCTTACTATGTCTATGTCCATTGTATCCGACAAGCTTTCAGTCACCCAATGACCCAGATATTTAAATCACTCAACTCTGTTCAAGGCGCAGCCCCCAAGAGCAACACCACCCACTACTCTCTCATTTCTTCCAGCTCCTGCCTGGAAAATCATAAACTCACTTTTGAGCGTGTTATATCTGAGTCCATGAGCCACTGCATACTCTACACATTTGTGAGGAAGGTTTCTTAACGCACCAAGCGATACCTGCACCTCATCATCGGCATAGAGCTTATGTTCTCAGCAGCACCATATCATCGGCATAGCTTATGTTGTTAATGCATTCCCCCCCTACATGACATCCTATGTATGTGCTGCTAAGCTCCTCGATCAGTTTGTTAATGTAAAGGTTGAAAAGTTTAGGTGAGGTCAGCCCCCCTGCCTCATTCCACATTCCAACCCGTACTCATCTGACCTTGAACCAGCCCACCTGACGCAGTTTTTCTGGTTGTCATACCAGTATTTAAAAATTGATATAACATCCGGAGGTAGACTGGTTTCACACTGTAACTTTCTCTACAGCACTTCATAGGCCACTAAATCGAATGCCTTCGACAGGTCTATGAAACACGCATAGACTGGAGTTTTTCGAAATGTGTAGTACTGAACAGTTTGCTTTAAACAGAAGATGGCACTTTCCGTGGACAGACCGGATTTGAAACCAAACTGTAAATCATTGATTTTAATATTTTCAGCCAATCTTCTATCAAGCAAACCATCCATCACTTTGGCTACAATTGTAGCTAAAGATATAGGTCTGTAATTAGACATGTCGGAGGCATCCCCTGTTATATTTTTTATAATAGGCACAACCACAGTATAAATTAATTCATTAGGCAAAAAAAAATGGCTTAAACATAAATTAAAAAATAAAGACAAAACTCGCGTCAAATGCACACCTGCATATTTTAAGTGCTCAATGCTGAGATCTTCATGACCGGGAGATTTACCTCTCACCATTCCTCTTATAACTAAAGCAACCTCATGCACAGTAAACTTGATAGTCAATTCCCCGTCATGACATCCAGCATTGAACACTTGCGATTTCCGAGGGAGGGATGGTTCTACTTTAAAGTGTTTACGAAACTCATTTGCTATATCAGTAGGATCAAACTTACTATTAACGCTCGCAGGGAGGCTTGATTTTGGGTTCAGTTTCTTTGTATTTTTCCAGAATTTATTAAATTTTTTATCAGAATGATTTTGAGCAATTATATCAAGTTTAATTTGTTTTTCATTATTTTGACAATATTTTAATTAATTTTTAAAGACTTTTCTACACTCACGCATCTACATGTAACCAAGACCGATACCAAAATCTAGCCTCCGTGTGCGCGACACTAACGTGCTTATTCCATCCCGGTATGCACTTATTCCTTTTTATATATTGTAGCTATATTCTGCTGCGCCCCTTAAAATACATATAATTTTTTCATACATAGCTTCTAGTGTAGCCCTATGGTTGACATTAGAACACATTCTGTCAGCGCATGTACAAAAATCTGAAGGAAAATCTACTAGACGCAGTTGACTATTACAGGTTACAGTATATTTTTGATTTGTTCATCGTTCCTTTACCCACTTAACTTTATTATAAACTTGAGCAGGAGGTATGATTTTACTATGAATTATATTACACTCAATAACTAAAGGAAAATGATCTGACCAGTAAACATTGTGGTACAAAACAGATACATCAAATATAGATTGTCGAGCTGCACTAGTAATAATACAATGGTCGAGCCATCGTCGCGAGCCATGTGACTCACTCACATATGTATAGTGTCGTTGGGTAGTAGTTCCATATCAATACACGACCATGAGTTCTCACAGCAAAACATTCAAAAGTTCAACGCAAATCAACTCACCGGGGTGAGCATTAAAGTCACCAAGAATAAAAACAGATTCAATGTTTTGTTTCTCCACTAAGGCGCTTATTTCACCCATACAGACCGTAAATTCCCTAAGATTTACCATTGAATCCGTAGGCATGTACACAGTTATTACAAGCAGTGATGTACCATCATCAAGGTGTATTATAATAGCTGCCAAACGCACACTATGACACTTCACCACCGACACACGTTGGAACGCAGACTTTATAATAGCGCCACTCCACCAAATGGTCTTCCGCGAAGGACACCCTGAGAAGTATCAACCGCCGATTTCCCAGTAAACGCGAATGCCTCATCTATGGTTCCAAGTGACTGAAGATCGTGAGGTAAAAGCCATGTCTCTTGTAAGGCAATTATATCAGCAGTCCTGCAAAGAGTCCTCAACATGTTACAGAGCTATGTAAATGTTTACAGTTGAAACTAAAAGTTTAGTTGTATCAGTCATTAAAGTTGATTGTCGGTTACTCTTGTTTCTTGACTATCTCGGTTTCTACCTTTGAAGTCAATGAAACGTCTAAATGCTACTCCTTTGGCCAAAATTCATCTTGCAAGAAATTTTATTTTACTCTGAGGCACGAAAACTTTATATGCATCGTAATCCTTTATTGTTCTCATAGATTTTTTTTCTATTTCAACAGACACTTTCATCTTATCTCTAATATAACGATGAATGTCAGCTTGGTCACATCCTTCGCAATATTAGAAATAAATAACGGAATCCTTATATCGGCCGCTCTGAAATTAACGTTCGATTCGACTACTGCTTTTCCTTTATTACCAACAAATCTGTTTCTCAATCTCCTCTTTTGTACCAATACCCATTCTTATTTTCTTCTTGTGGCTTACATTCACCTCGTTCCAAAACTTGAGAATAAGATTTTCTTTCATGCACCTTGCTGTCATTGGGGCTAGGACCTGAAGAGGCAAAGATACGGTGGACGCATGAGCCACGCGCTCACTTACCTACCACCTGCTTATTTTTGTTTACCTCCTCAATCGGACCACTCACTGCTGATTCAATGATGTACGCCGATGGCAAATGGTTATCAGGCAATTGTACAACTGGTAATTTTTTTCATTACTACATTCGACTAGATGCTGCTGCTTGCAGAGGTTTTTTGTTGTATATAAAGATGTGGATTGACTTATCTCAAGATCCTTCCCACTTGAAACTATATTATCCAAGATAATATATTACAAACTATGTTATAATAAGAGAGTATTGAAAAATTATATACATTTTTTAAACATGTATATAATTTTTCCATACGATGTCTTCCTTCTCCGTAAGAGCGTCGGATAATGTAGGTACATATATTTTAGGAAAATAGAAAATACATTGGTTCGTGGCGGGATTTGAACCTCAGCCCTGCCGGTAGGAGGGCAACAATCCACACCATTGAGCCACCGACGCTCATAATTAACTTAATTTGTTAATAGTAATTTAAATATTTCAAGAAATCGCAGTACTTTACTTTATATCTAAACAATAAAATAGCATGTTCATGGACCTAAGTCTTACCGATTCTAGTGCATTCATTGATTATACCTGGCATGGCACTCCTTGACTATCATTGGAACCAATCGATTACGCATTAATTATAAATTCCCCACTGTCATACTATTTTAAATATTTATACGTGATTTGCACAATTACCTACATGTTCGTTTGAATTGGAGCCAATTATGTATTCGTAATGGCATTTTATAAAAGATATTCGTAACTTCATACCTTATCTATATATAAAAGTAATTAAATAACGTACATTATAGATATTATGTATCATTTCATCATCAGCCTATAACGGCTCACTGCAGGGCACAGGCACCAGACCTTTCCGCACAGTATATAGTATAGTATTAGGAGAACAAATATATCAATTCAAGGAAATCAATGAATTATATATATTTGAATATCTATACAATGGACGTTTAAAAAATAAGAACAAATTGTTATTAATTAAATATATTTGTCCGAGTAACCTGCTGTTTTCATTTTGCAAAATATCGTTTGAGTATTTTTGGTACTTTATGACTGCCAATGCGCCTGAAGGCGCAAGACAATATATTTTCAATTGTGTCTGGATTTCGGGCGTTCAATGGGTTATTTCTAATGTTTAAGACTAGAAATAAGTAATCGAATTGTTCTTTTACCTACGAAAAACAAATTTATGTTTTCTTTTTCTTGTGATCACTTTGGTATTTGCACTTTGGCATTTGCAAGAACAAGACATATCGTTCCATTAAACTTTAGTAAAACTTTAAATTTTGGTAAAATATTCATACGAATAATATGGCAGTGAGCTTACTCTGACACCGGTCTTTAAATCATTTCTTAACTTGGATTGTTCCTTTTCAAATAACGAATTAATTTCAGCTGTATTATCTAAAATGAATCTGATACAGTCCTTGCAAACTAAATTGTTGCATATTTAATCGTCTAGTTTTCATTATTTTTGTATAAGATGTATTAAAAAAATGCTCCAAGAACATTAGATAGGTAGAAAACGGTAAACCATACATAAATGCATTATTCACTAGAGTAAAGAAATGTTATGCTCAAAATTGTAATTATTCATGTGGTAGTGTATAAGTTATGCGTCTTTAACTATCTAGTTAATAAAAACAACGTTAATAAACTCAGCATTTGTTAATATTCCCAGCTAGCGTCACTTTAGTATAAGCAAATAACATGTACCAACGTTTACATGGAAATTGTAGAGCGAGCAAAGTTTACCTCTTTGTGTGGTTCTTAACTACATTTGTGTAATGAGACGTACGAAGCTTTCAAATTTGAAATTTAATTAGATGCAGATGTAATTTAAGATAGACTAGAATATAGCTTCTGATCGTCTAAGGCATGTTTTTTGGCATTATTTGTGAACGGGGCGCTCAGTTCGCCTACCTAGTGGTAAGTGATACGCCTTCCCATGACTGACTATATAAATGTTGGGTCTTTTACTTACGAGTATAACCGATAATAATTTTATTAGCCATAGTGACTTCATCCGGAATAACAGAAGTGAAAAAACTCTTATTTTACAGGAAGATATCTGCGGTAGTACCTACTATTACATGACTCAAGACTGAATCGAATACCTAGTAGATATACATTACGAGGAAATGGCTGATATTTCATGACATTTAGTTAATTAGAAAAAAAACCAATCTCATCGAGTAGGGTATCATTAAATCGTCATCATCAGCTCATAAACCCTCACCAAGGATACGAGCCAACTCGTAAAGGCTGATTAGGCTTTATTTATCCGCGCAGGCCCAGCGCGCATTAGCTGACTTCACGAACAACCTTTGAATCTCGTTAGATAGTCGGAAAACGTACATTTAATTTCGAAAATCCATAAATACATGGTATGAACCTTCAAATCGGAAGGCAACAAGCCCTTCCAAAAAGAGTGTGTGAATACCGTTTGTAACGCTTATAACGCTTCGCTTAAAAAAACACCCAATGAAAAGGGAAAAACAAGCTCTACGAGTACCACACAGTGCAAACATTAAACTTTTCATGGTATTGTTGGCGGGAGACAAAACAATCTAAAAATCTTTTCGAGAAACAACTACCTATAGTAATGTACCTAAATAGTTAGTTATAATGTAGTGTAGTTATTAAAATAAATATTGTTATTTTTACAACTTTAATGCGAACTGCTGAACGAAAGCCTCCTTGATGATTCTATTGGGAACAATGAATGAAATAAATGTCCACGGATATTCACACAGCGCCATTTAGCCCATAACTAAGCATTTGCCTGTAATATGGATACTAAACAACGGAAAAACATACTTATACCAATACTTTTTTTTGTAAATACATACATATTTTACATAAAAATCTAGACTGATACAAACGGAGAGAAATCTCTAACAATCATCACCATTGGCTTCCCTCTGCTTTACCAAAATCGTAGGTCCGGTTTTTGTGAGATATTATTTTTAAATGCGATGTTATAAATATAAAAACTTCAAATCGTTTCGTCGTTAACATGGGGCGTAACTTAAACCTTTGTCTGGGCTTTCCACCAGCTACGCGTATGCGCAATAAATTTTAATTAAAAGCAAAGTTTTGCTTATTTTGAATAGTTTTCATGCGAAAGAGAGCTGCTCGACTCGGTCAACAAGCATTTGAACAGAAAATAAAAATGAACGAATTCTGAAAACCCGCGGCTGAGTTATTTGCTGTTAAGGAATTTTCGAGTGGACAATTGTTGATAAATAATATTAATTAACAGGCTTTATGCTTATTTAATGACCCCTTTAATATCAAAGTAAGTAATTATTTGTCAGGTTAGTTTATCGAAAGGGCATGAAACAGTATTATTTCATAGATAGGCTAACCAGAACGCGTTTCAGCTGATGTTAAATGATACACATGGACACTTATTATTTATTTGGAGATGCCGTACTTTTAAATAGGAGAGGGGAAACGAAGTAGTTGGGTAGGGAGTGAGGATTTGGGCTTCCAGTAAACTCTCTTACAACACGGTTGCAATATTTTGTTGATTCACAGATGACCTTCTATATGTGATTAGTAAATAATTTTGCACAAATATTGTCCCGCCAATTAATCTGGTGTAATAATTATATTATTTTTCTTAGTAAATAATAAGAAAAGTACACACAAAAGTACCTTTTTTTTATTAATAATGTTGTAACCAAGTCCTTGAATTGACGCAACAATATAGAGGCTGGCTTTGAGTTGAGGAATATATCCGGCGCTGTATTCGTGAATCTTTCAGTAGCATATGACACAGTGAATCTGAGAAGGTAGTCTTTATGACGATTGATCTAAATTCTACAAAATACTCTGTTAACCGTTACATAACCGTCGCTTCAAAGGTTAATCCTCTGCAGGACTGTAACCGTTGGCAAATGCAAATAATGGTCTACCACAAGGTAGAGTTCTTGCTCCCTTACTTTGTATATGTGTCATTGGTACACCAACCACCGTCTCCAAACACGGACCTATTTTAATATGCAGATAACATTGTTGTTTTTACTATATAAAATATTTTAATGTGTAGAATAATGTCAATATTTTTAATTTGAAAAACGTGTAACACATTTTTTTCTACAGGGCAGGGCTACATTAATTATGTTAAAAGTTGAATACACATTACGTTATTATTATTAACTCACACTTTTCTTCTAGGCAAATAGCTTTGATGAGGTTCATGTTAATTGCTCTGCAGCTCGTAATAACCGAAGCTGGTATTATTGATTCAAACTGAACTAATAGAGGGAAAAACGGAGTCGTGTGCTTTCTATCTGTGTAAAAGCCAGGTCAGCCGCAGACTGAACATCATAAGGCAGGTCGGCCTATAACTTAGTGCTGTATCTCGGAATTAGGCTACATAGATCGCTGAAGTACAAGAAAAATGCCAGAATGATAATAAAAGGAAAATGCTCGCAGAAGGTTGTGTGGGAAGGCTTGTCCCTGCAGTAGGAATTAACTAGGCTAATAATGATAATGAGGGTGGGCCTTTTACTTCCGGTTTTTTTGAGTTGCAATAAATTATGACAGTGGTTAAAAAATAAACCTGAAACTACTCTATTATGAAAATTATCTCTACATTGAATCCTTTAGGTTTATTTGATATAAATTTGTTAAATATGCGTCAGTTAATAAACTTTAAATATAGTGTCATAGTGGCGTAGCGTCAATATGTATGGAAAGGAGTCAGATTGTCAAAACCAGCAGTTTAAACAGTCAACATCCCTTTGATGTGCCTGAGCAGAGAGCCACACTGTCTAGTGTGGCACATAAAATCAATCCTTGACGCGTAAATCAAAATGGCTGCCCACACCACCATTCACGTCTGAATTTAAAGACCAACAAGTCAATTAATAGAAAATGGAAAATTGAAGTTAACCGTTAGTTTTGAGGTAATACTCAGAGAGTTAGTGAAATGTTGAATAGATTCCTCGAAACGAACGATAGACGATAATATTATGTGGTTCGCCGCCATCGAGTATCGGAATGCGAAACTAGCGTCGCATCGCTAAATCTATCATAAATACTCAATTTGAGACATGTGAAATATCGGCCTTGACATATAATAATATTAAATAGGGCCGACGAGCAGATAGTTTACCTGATGCTAATTAGTACTTTTTTTTTGTGTATTTCAGTGTACAATAAAGAATTAAATAAATACCTTACATCATCTATGGACAAACAACTTTTATAGAACAACACTTGTCTTACTAATAGAGTTATAAGTCTCTCTCTCTATCTTTCTTCAACCTATCGCAGTCCACTGCTGGGCATATGTCTCCCCCATTTTGCACCAGATATCCGGGTCCTCCACTTTCCTCATCCAGCCTCCACCAGCGACTTTTCGCAAGTCGTCGGTCCATGGGGCCGGACGGCGTCCTACGCTACGCTTGCCAAGACACGGTCTTTTAATAGTCTATTTAAACCAAAATCAATCAGCAATCTAAATACCCTACTTAATCAAATAAACCAAAGAGGCAGAAGAGCAAAGCATTGTTATAATATCAAGTAAGTAATTTGTTAATTTTGCACGTCTACATATTAAAATAAACAATTGAATGATTATAGAGCCGTTGTGGCTTAAGCAAACGGATATTGCGTCTCAAGATAGATTGACACCGCGTGTCTGGTCTTACCTACATTACTCAAACTTGTATTTGAACGTTAACTTGAGACAGTCAGCTCTAATGTACCTATGTGTAATAATTTTATAGAAATGACAGAGATCTACTGAAAATTAAGCAAGAGGCCCTTTGTTTAAGAAGGCAATTAGAATTGTAAAAGACTACATTACTGAACAATTCGTGCACTGAGGAGTATATGTGCTTTAGAATATATGATCCAGATTTTTAACGACCTATGTGGTGTAATGATAGAAACGTCGGCAATTACAAGTAGGGTTACGAGTTCGATCATACGGCAATACAAACATTTGTGTTGAACTTATCTGTTTGTAATAGTTTTAACGTTACGAACAAAAAGTATAGTTTATCCGTTTTTTAGTATACTACAAGTTCTTCGATTAAATCGGAGCTAGTTGGCCCTGTGTGTATGTCATTGGATATTCATTTATTTAAAGCACCTAGCATTTTTACATCAACGTTCTCAACCATAGACTATTCCCGGAAAGGAATATATTATTTAAATAAAACTACCTATATAAACAATATTTTATCTTTATAACAAACTTGCCAGCCAAAACATTTTCACTCCGTTCAACTTTCTCGCTTTCCTCTGACAACTTAGCTCGTCACTAACTTCAAAATTAAATCGACACGGCTACTTGTACAACCTAAAGTTATAACATTGTGTAGGCAGTGTTATAATATAATAATGTAAGATCTTCACTGTTAATTTGTTTTTTCAAAGTCTCTCTATGAAAAATGAAAATCAGCGTTAGCAATTTCTATCTAGAGGGTGTGGGCTCCAATACCACCACGTGCCAATGTCTGTCTTTTCGAATTTTCGAAATTGTAGGTCTGTTAACCGACGCCTTTACAGTGGAAAATAAAACATCGTGAGGAAAAATGCGCACGCCTTGTGTGCGCATTTTTCCTCACGATAAGGTTGTGTATGAAGTCGGCCAGTCCGCACTGGGCCCATGTGGACTAAGGCCTAAACCGTATACGAGTAGACTAGTGCCCCTCAATGGTGAGGTGTAACGAGCTGATGATGATGATCCGCTTAAATAATACAGGCCATAAGCTGAGTAAATATGTTTATATTGATTCTGTATTGATAAATCTTTTGAAATGTAATCAACCAGCTTGGAATGACATCCCGCGAGACACATTAACCTTTCTACACGCATATTTGATTGAAACCCACTGATGGAGCTTAATGTTTTCTGAAACCAAGCAACATCCCAATACCATTCATTGTTATCATGTTTATGAGTAACTAAGAAACCAATGATTGCAAGGGACTTAACAAAAGTAAGGTTCCATAATATGAAGTTCCGTGAATATTTACATAGCGTTAAAAGGAGGAGAAACAAAAGTGAGGTGTTGGCGCATAAGTTCCGCTTAATCCATTCCTGGATGAGATTATCTCTACAAAACAAGAAATCACATTACGCTTTCACAAAATAATAATAAGTAAACCAAATTTCAAATTTGACTTGGTGTTTCTCTTATATATTGCGGACGGCTAAAAGAGTTTCACTCTTTTGCTTTTTCATATGTATTGTGGAATAACAGGCGATAAGAGGATACACAAAATGACGGTTGCAACGTTGACGTAAACTAAATAGCTGTTGAAAGTAATTGTTTTCCAAGACTACTAGTAATAATAAATAAATAATAAATATCCACTGACATTCACACAGCGCCATCTAGCCCCAAGTTAAGCGTGAAGCCTGTGTTATAGGTACTAAACAACGGATAAACATACAACGGATAAAAATATTTTTTTTTTGTACATACATATTATACATAGAAAACACCCAGACCATTACAAACAGACATGTTCATGCACACAAATGTTTGCACTGCCCGGGGATCGAACCCGGAACCCTTGGTGTTGCAGTCGACCTCTCAACCGCGACACCAAATGGGTCGTCAAAGTACAAGTAGGTACCTTGCATCTGTCACCCGAGTGGACTGATGTCTTTATCTTAGTCTTTATCTATCTTATTGAGATTGGTTCATAGTTCTACACTTAGTGCTTAAAGTAGAACATTGTATATAAGCATGATGATGATGATTGGGTCTCTTATACTAAGTTATTCCAATAACTACAGCGTCCCCAAACATATTCGGGTTGTGGTAAATACTTGTAGAGGAGCACGTGTATTACTCTGCTTTTCTTTTTCCTCTTCTTGGACGCTACTCAAAAACCATAATGCGTCATCCCCAATATAAAGATATGAAGCTGATAAAAGAGAGTCCGACCCAAAAATATAAAGAAATATTTAAGTTTGACTGTTAAGAAATCAGACATAAAATTGCTTCTTCTCTATTCAACTAGCCAGGGAACTGGATCTTTATCCTTTTACTTTAGTTTTCTCGCTTCCCACCATCTCTCATCAAATCATCATTCATATCCACTATTCCACGGACGCTGTAGGTAAATAAAATCGATTCAGATCGAAGCCTCTATCAAGGTCTTCCTAAAATCCAGTTCTAAATAATGTATGTGTATATCCTTAAAACGTTTGCATCTTAATACTCTTTGTATATTAATTTCGTATTCATTATGAGTCTATATCTTAAAGTTCCCAAGATGAAGTTAGCAAACAGGCGCAAAGAGGTTGCGTCTCGGCTTACGTAATATGATACAGATGAGCGGAATTACCAAGTTTTGTACGTGCATTTGCTCCAGTAGTTGATTTAAAAGTATCGTGTAACACGATACATATCGACTGGCCCGCAGCGTTGAAATTAAATATATTGTTTACGAGCTTGCGATATTTTTACGGAACGTGTATTCACTGAAATTTAACTGAGATTTTATTAAAGTTTGTACAAAATGCCATGGTGTGGTGGGTGGTGATAATTATAAGAGAACTATGTGGTAAACTCGGTAATGTGTCGTCTTAGTAGTGCAGTGACAGAGATCGTCCCGTGTAATACAAGTGTTTTGCACTTCTGTGTTTCGGAATGAGTCTAGTAAAATTACCAAGTGTAAGAGACCTAACATCCGTTGTCTCGGAAAACGGGCGCAGAGAAGTGTTTACGGAAAAATAATGACTACCTACTGTTATTAATTTCCTTCAACTTGCTTCTGTCATGGTCAGGTGGAACACTTACCACCAGGTGAGTGCACTGACCGTACCGTTCACTTATGTCATGAAAAAACATCCAAGTCCAGGAGTGAATATGGCTGATGTTTTTTGAATTACAAATTTTTCTTAATATCTGAGATTTTGTGTTACAATAAAATTTCTACCACTACTTTCTATCTTCTCTTCGACCTGTTGCAGTCCATAGTACTGCTAGACATAGGTCTCCCCCATTTTGCATCAAAATATCCCGGTCCTCTGCTTTCTTCATCCAACTTTCATCAGCGACCGGAGAGCGTCCTACATTATACTTGCAAGACGCGATATCCACTCTAAACTTCTTCAGAACGGCCATTGGTTCTGCAAAATTCGTAACCAGCCACCGCCATTTCAACTTGCTAATCTGGCGAGTTATATCATTAACTTTAGTACTCTTACGGATGACATAGTTTTGGATTTTATATTTAATAGTGAGCTGCACTGTCTGCTGAGTAACTTTAAATTGTTAACTATTTTCGAAGTCAGCGTCCATGTCTTTGCTGCATAAGTCGGGTAGGACGCATTGCTCTAACTTTTGCCACTAAGCATCGCGGAATCGTCGACGTGATTTGCTCAATTCCGCCCAGCCTAACTAAATCCTCTTACTAGCTTCCCTCTCAAAGTTATCCGCCCATGTTGGATAATTTGGCCCACGTCAACGTATTCCTGCAAAATTCGAGAACAATGCTATGGATGGATCCTAAACAACGAATAAATATAGGTACTCACATACTTTTTTTTTGTAAATATATATGTATATATTTTACATATATAACACACAGAGCAGAACAAACAAACATGTTCATGCACACTCATGACTATGTTCATGAACGCATCTTTGTATTACCCAGGGATTGAATCCTGAATCATTGGTGCAATAACCGACGTTGCAAACATTACACCACATGGGTCGTCAAGCAGTATATATTTATACTAGTGACCTGGCCAGGCTTTGCACGGGTGCAATACTGATACTAAATACAGTATAGGAAACTGCGAACGTTGTATATAAAAGCCATATTTCCACGGAAGAACAGCGTAGAGATGTTTGGTAGGCACCTCTATGGTTATAAGCTGAGTGGCGACTAATTTAGTGTAATTGGTTTATTGTATAATCTTTAAATATTAGACATATTACTGATAATTTATTTGTTTTATATGTACATGTTCCTATGAAAAAGGCACTAATTTTTTATTATTATTATATAAAACTATAGCGTCATGATAGGCTCCTTCGCGCCGCGCCCCGGCCGGCCGGTACCACCGTAAACGTTATGTCCCGCAATTTTTAAATGTGCAATATCTTTGAAAATATTCATTTAAATCGTTAACTCTATAGGGTCATAAAGATGTATATTAAATCCACAGTGGGTTTAAATCACTTCGAAGGGTAGCCATTATTTGTCGTAAAAAGTAACTTACTTTAGTTAATGAATAAATTGCTATTGTGGGATGCGTGTGTGTGCATGTGTGTGCGCGTGTGTGTGTTATATGTGTGGTGTGTGAAGGTGTACTCGTACCTGTGTGCGGTGTATCAATGTGGGTGCCTAACATATTTTATTTATCAATTCTAAACAATGCCTCGGTTTCAGTATATCTGAAGATCTTGAGGCCAGTTATGTACTGTATACATTCAAATAAATGTTACTTATAAATATTATATACTCGTTTATAGTAGACATATAATAGATAATCTATTTCAGGATGAGTTTGAGTTGTTCCATCGCAGCTGTCTCGCGCACAATTCTCTCTAACGTCTGACAATAAATTGGACATCCACAGTTTACGTGAAGCTTGTTTTGTTGTCGTCTTCATATTTATTCTAGTTTGATTTAAAATGATTTATTCTCGGCGTAACTTGGTTTTGTTGTGGCAGTGACAAATCTAGTTTTTATACAATACAGACAATATTACTGTTATTTTAAAAATAAAATGTGATTGATATAAACTCTTTAGCTTGATTTGCGTTAGCGTACACTTCTACTTTAATTCATATTAAGTATTGAAAGCAATATAGCTCCTTGAACTCAACTTTATGAAATTGAATTTAAGTATGGTCACAAAAATACAATAATTATGAGAATAACTAAAATTGAAATATAATTACTTTGTACGACGAACCAAGCAACGAAAAATTGGGATATTCAGGCGCAAATGGCGACATGTGTTTTTCCTTCTAAAAACGAAACCAGTTCTCATTTAAACTAAAAAGTAAATATGTCATCATCATCAGCTCATTAAACGTCCCCATTAAGGGGTACGAGCCTATCCGTAAAGGGTGCATAACCGTAGTCATCCACGCGGGCCCAGTGCGGTTTGGACGACTTCACGCACACACTTGAATCTCTTCGCAGGCATGTGCAGGTTTCTTCACGATGTTTTCCTTTACCGTAAGATCGTTGGATAAACGCACGTATAATTTCAAAAATTCTAATCGAATCGCATTCGCATTTAGGTACATAATTTCATTATACTCTGTAGTTTATTTTGGGTTCAGTAAAAAATCGATTCGAATTTTTACTGAACCCAAAATAAACTACAGAGTATAATGAAATTATGTACCTAAATGCGACTCTTTAATCAAGATTCAGATAAATTCGCCTTTTCTACTTCAATCAAAAAAAGGTACAGAAGAGCAATTTCATTGTGCTACTAACGAACTGGAGTTAGCTACGTAAATATTAAAAATACATGTAGATGCGGTTTTTTTTTCGTTTTCGTCGTTATCATTTACCCCCGTGGTATTTGAGTACAGCTTCTTCAAATCGATTCGTGACCTAGAGGTCAAGGGTTTGAATCCCGCGGGGAAACGTCACTTCATGCGAGTTTTCCCAGTTTGGTTAGGATAATGCAGGCTGAATCACCTGATTGACCGAAATTAAAGATGATTCCGTGCTTTGGATAGCATTTGAAGCTATCGGACCCGGCTACAATCGTAGTCGTTAACACCAATCCGCATTGTGCCCGCGTGGTGGGTTACGGCCCAATCTCCAGATAGCTATGCTTTGCAGGAAGGCCTGTGCCCTGCAAAGGACCATTATAAGCTGATGTTGAAGAAATAGCATAGTGGAAACTTAATGATTAATACTGTACTAAACGGTATGTATGTTTATGTATTATATGCTAGGTATATAGTTTTTTGTAAAGTTATGTCTAGGTTTCAATATTAATTTATTTTTATATTATTATATATTTATTTATTTGTATCTTGCGCTGTTGGTTTTCTTAATAATAATAAAATAAATGATAATTTAAACATTTTTTTTTAAATAGTAATTACTGAGCTTCTTGCTCGGTTCTTCTCAGTGGAAAACTACCTCCCGAACCAGTGGTAGCTTCATTTGAAATTCATTAGTGTTCTGTAAGGACCTAAACTGATTAAACACTTTTCATTTTCATTTTCAAAATTTTTAGAGGCCATATCAAATACTTATTAGTCCATTGTGGGTTAAACTTGAGTTTAAACGTTGCGATATAATTACTAAAAATCTATTTTAATTTAAAAACTGCTTCCATTTTCAATCAAAAATGATTTTGAACTAAGCAAGATGATTTACAAACATTTTCACTTACACCAAAATGTGTTTAAAGGTTCAAATTTTTTGTTAGATAAAACCAATCCGCGGGTAATGCCGCAGGTTACAGCTAGTTTAAAAATGAATTATATCATTAAGTGCCTATGACTTCTCCTCAATGATATTCTGTATAAATAAAGAAAGATACGCCACCTGAAAAACGAACCACCTTAGAGAATACAGTTGTAAGCAAGTGTACGCTCATTCGAAAAAAATCTGTATGTGTGCTGTCACTGCATTCGGAACACTTTTGTCGGTTGTTTTGTGAGCATATCACGAATCTATACTTTTTACATCATTGCTTCTCCTTCATGTAGAAGCTTGTTATTTTATACCAATGCTCAATAGCCGATAATTTAATGCTTTACAGTACATAATGTCAAGCACGGAATATTCAGTAAGACGGTTATTTTTGTTCACTTTTTACTAAATAACTAACTATTTTAATTACAATCTACGTAACCCCACTAATTTCGTGCTTGAATTACAAGTTTACTCCTTTAGGCTCCGAACTCATTTGGGAGTAACACTAGATAATAAATTACCTTTATCAGGGGTCGGAAATAAAGCTGAGCCCATTAATTACCTCTATTATTGAAACCGGCGAGTCCATTGTCTCCAAATCTCGAAGGTTGATTAACCGAATATCTCGAGCAAAACACCAAATTGAGATTGAACTGGATTGTCTATGGAAAGGAAACAAAAAATATTAAGCTTTCGGAGCTATTGTGACATTGTGACTTCAGAATCCATACTAATATTATAAATGTGAAAGTATCTCTGTCTGTCTGTCTGTTTGTTACGCTTTCACGCCTAAACGGCTGAACGGATTTTATTGAAACTTGGTATGTTGATAGAAGGTAACCTAGAATAGGTTTGAGGATACTTTTTGTCCAGTTTTCACCCCCCACTTCCCTAAAATGGGGGTTGGAAGTTTGTAGAGAACATTTCGCAATTTTTGTAGTACGACGCTGAAATTTGGTATGCGGACTTGGAAATAGACTCCAAAACTTTTAAACTTGGGCGGCGGATTCTATGTATAGTGATATATGTATACATAATTTTATTTATAAGTTTAACAGTTTACAAGGTAGAAAGCTAAAAATAAGTATGATGGCTATTTGTCATGAACAATAAATCTTGCATATTGAAGTTTTTGCAAACCGGCCCTTAAAGCCTTAAATAAGAAAAAGAAGAAGCAGTGTTGCAGTGTTGAAATTATTCTGTTTTCGTTACCAAGTGGATGGCTCCACTTTCCTGGTAACGAAAATAAAATAATTTTGTCATCCCGAATTTAATGCGGGCGAAGCCGCGGGCAAAAGCTAGTTGTCTTAATAAAAACGGTTATCCATATATTTGTACCAAACATATGCGTTTAATTATTTCCAGTATCCACCTTATTACCGCTTAACACCATTTATAATACAACCGATATTGGGCCACTTGGAATGTACTTTCATTTGCCAACCATAGGTCCCAGAAATTGTAGATGCCAAAACAATAGGTTTTTAATCTTTAGAGCACTACAATCACAAAGCCCTCAACAGGAATCTTTTCCATATTACCCGATTTATAGGTACCCGCTGAGTCTTACTGACCCTTGCTCCTTCTTCTTGCTCCGTCGTCGCTGGTGGATGCTGGATGAGGAACGCGACGAATCAAATAATGAACAATCAAGAATGGATTTTTGATTATTTATAATTAGTATCTACATCATAGAGAAGTAATTTCATATATATATATATATATATTAGTTTCATTTTGCATTGGTGTTGTTAAATTTGATTGTATTGCATGTTTTTTTCTGTTTCTATGTTTTTTTTGTTTTCTTCCTTTTTTCGTATTGTGTTTTGTATGTTATTGTGTGTGTTTCAGTGTACAAATAAATGTTTTATCTATCTATCTCAGCGTATTAGGTCGAAACATATCCTTTTCGATCTTCCAATGAAGCTAAGTAAATATACGATAGCAAGCAAGCTTAACTTGTAATACCATTAATAGACGTAAATAATATGATGCTTAATTGGAAACATGATCTATACATTTTAATTGTTCCAACAATATCTAATCTTACTAACTCGTAATTAACTGAAAATAAGATATCTCCTAATTAAGCGGATCAGAGCTCAGAACAGAATCTGATCGAGCTTCAATATTTATTAATGGGCAGCTTGACAACCAATTTTCGATTAGATATTGGAAAATTATAACTACACACGTAAAAGAACGCCGATTTCGCGTGATAAATACTTCAGCAGTTAGGGCTACGTTAAAACTGGTACGCAGACATATAACAATCTTTTAAGATCTAAAAAAAATTATCAAAAGAAATGCACTAAGTGGTAATTCATAATTTACAAACATTTAAACTAACAGATTACAAAGAGTTCTAAAAATATATATATATTATTTATCATATAAGATAAGATAAAAATACTTTATTGCACATAAAAAAATTATACAAAAACATCGGATAACAGAAGAAAAAAAACAAGTACAACATCGGCGGCCTTATTGCTTAGGTAGCAATTTCTTCCAGGCAACCTTTGGATGAAAGAACAATGCGAAATGGTAAGCGGGCTAGTGCAAAACGAGTAAAAACGGTATTCTAAATAACTACATAATTATAACATAATAGTACATATACTAAGTACACACTACTACATAAATAATTATAGAATAAAATAAATAATATGTAATAAACTAATACATAAACTAATGGAAGATAGGATATAGCAAACTACAATCAGAATAATATAGAAGGAATGACAGATACAGTACCTACAGCACAGGAATAGAAGTGAATGAAAGTAAATATCACAGAGACATGATTTGTTTCAAGAAATGGTTTTTAATTTGGCTCTTAAAAGTCTCAAGAGACGGTGCACGACAAATACATATTACGACGATATACATATTATACATAGAGAATATGGTTCGTCTTATAAATATAATACTCGTTACAATTATTTTAGTTTGGAAATATATATTTATAAAGCTTATAACGACCTTGGGAAGCGGTGTAGTTTGAAATTACACCTCTAATGGCGGATTATGCTTTCTATACTTCAAATCTACCCCAATTATATCTACAACCGGTCCCTTATATCCCTTAATCTGGGATCCTAAGCCATGGCATATTACACCTATTATTCCACCAGTTGCAACAAGGGTTGACTTGTAAAATACGACAAACCTCTATCTTTGCAGAAGCCAGTAATAATAAAACTTTAAGATAATTTATGCCCTCTAATTTGGAGGGTGCCAATCCCGCCATGTACCTTGTCTTTTCAAATTTTCGAAATTATATGTACGTTTTCCGACGCCCTTACGGTGTAGGAAAACATCGTGAGGAAACCTGCGCACGCCTATGAAGTGATTCAAAGTGTGCGTCGAGTCGGCCAATCCTCATTGGGCCGCGTGGACGACTAAGGCCTATGCACCTACGGCTACTCGTTTAAGGTGCATACGGGCAAGGCCTACGCTCTTGCCCTCGGTGGGGTGTTTAATGAGCTGATTATGAAATTAATATCTGCATGTTCACCCCAAATATAATGTATAACTCTTATACCATATTTTTAGCAATTATTCTATTCAATCATATTGTGAACTACCACCGCAAGAGCAGTACACCATAAAACGACCAATAAACTGAAAATAACCGGAATTGTATTTGCATATAAATAGTTTGGTGTGAATTAACCTTAGAGGAGCTCATTTAGAACGCAATAATGTATTATTATGCGGTCTTATGAATCTGATGTAGGGACTAGGGACCCGTGGTTTCATGTCTATGACTGTAATATTTCCATAGGAATGTGTTATTGTGAGATATATATTTTTTAAATATTTTTTATGTTATAAGTGTACAGGACCGTCTGAACGTTCACTTGATGGTAAGTGATACGCTTGACCTTGACAGAGCGGCATTAAAGGCGACCCACAACTGATAGACAGTTATTATCCTTCATTAATGCGCTAATAGGACTGTAATTGTGTGTCAATAGGGATTTGTTTATGTCATGAGTGAACGGTACGGTCAGCTTGCTCACCTGGTGGTAAGTGATATGCCTGACCATTACAGAACTATATATACTAATGACTGCACTAAAAATCCACAAAAAACAGATTTACGACCCAGCAATCCTAGAAAAGCGTCGGAAAGATATCGTTGTAAGTGCATAAGTACTAAAACTAGCTTGCTGGTAGACAATTTAGCTCTCGTTCTCCATTTCTTTATAATAAGGTCAACAGAAGTGTATATATATATGACAAGACATTCTATAAGTGTAAAAACTTGTTGTGAGTTGGCTGCAACGCAAGACATATGAAGAGACAGAACAACTTCTACTACACATATAACACACACACACACACACACACACACACACGTGCACACACACACACACACACACACACAACACACACACACACACACACACACACACACACACACACACACACACACACACACACACACACACACAACACACACACACACACACACACACACACACACACACACACAACACACACACACACACACACACACACACACACACACACACACACACGTGCGCACACACACACACACACACACACACACACACACACACACACACGTGCACACACACACAAACCAACATTTCTTTTGTTTTTTATATACTTAATTGTAACTGTTATTGTAAGTTTAATTCTTTTAAGCTACGGAAGAGCGGAGTCTCCAAACACAGGCACCATTTGCTTAAATGGGGGCTCCAATCTACATTGTCATTAGATATAAGTTTTACTGAAATAAAAATTATTATTAATTATTATTATTACAGAAGTAGCGTTGAAGGAAATTTATAACAATAGGAAGTAATAATTTGCCGTCAACACTGCCCTTCACCCTATACGGGTAGGCTCGTGCCCCTCGGTGGGGACGTTTAATGAGCTGATGATGATGATTTATGATGACTGCCCTTCGCCCGTTTCCCGAGACGACAGATGTTAGGTCTCTTATACCCAATAATTTCACTAGCTACAGTGCCCTCATCCCGAAACACAAAAGTGCGTAACACTCCTGTTTCACGGGTCGATACCTGGCTCTACGGTGGTACCTACCTAGACGACTCAGTATCGAGTCAACCACCTAGTAATATTTTGCACTCATTCGCTCTGCTTACGGTAGAATTCAATTGGTAACACTATATGACAATTCATTCAACTATTCAATCACCATTATAAACCATAAAATGTGTAACGGAATGCCAAATTTGGGGTACAAATCACGTCCTATGACGTGTTTTGATGTGCAGACGACACTTACTTTTCACTAAGATTCTACCGTCAGCAAGGAAATCTATGGTAAACCATTTGTAGTTTTGGTTGGCAGGCTTAATGCAGTGTTGTCAAAAAACGTTTACTTTCGTTGACCGTCCCTTTCACTAATGACATAAAAAATCCCTATTGAGACACAATTACAACCCTATTAGCACATTAGAAAATTAGCGGCATAAGGGCATAATTAAAAGACATCCAAGTCCTAGACCTTAACTATACCTTCTAAGTTGCATTAAGACAAGTTATGTTGTTATACGCCTGACATTTCCATTAAGCTTCAAAGGCTTAAATGTCACGGCTAACGGCTATCAAAGGTTGCAATACAAAGGGCTCTGTTAGATACGATTATAGATTTTTATTTTTTCTCCTAAGATTTACAATAAATCACATACAGTGAAAAATTCAAAACTAATTCTTTCAATGAAAAGCATTATACATATTCCTCGTACGATAAGGTATTCGCTAAACTGACGCGGCTAAGGGGCGCGTTAAAAATAAACGCAGTATTACACAATAAATAAAAAGAGAGATTTACTGCTGATTTGAGTTTTCTAGATAAAATTATTAAACCAGTGTTTCTTCTAATATCGCTAAAATATGTATACAAAAACTAGCTTTTGCCCGCGGCTTCGCTCGCATTAAATTCGGGGATAACACGTTACTTTCATTTATCACTACACATAGGATTTCCCCTCCCTCGAACTTTAAAGGTTTCGGGGTCAATTTCAGAATTGTTTTTAGCAAAAAATATGTTATAGTGAGCTAACCTTAAAAGATAGACATATGCAGTCGCGGACTTTTTTGTAGACCTTTAAAAGGAGAACAATAATCTCATACATGACGTTTGTGTAACTTTAACCGTTTACGCAGCGTACGCAGCGGAAGCTCGAAGTATGAAAAAATACCCCCAATTTTGAAACATTCTTCATTGCTGCTCCGCTTCTGTTCTGTAGCGTGATGATATATAGCCTTCCTCGATAAATAAGCTATCTAACACTGAAATAATTTTTCAAATCGAACCAGTAGTTCCTGAGATTAGCGCGTTCAAACAAACAAACTCTTCAGCTTTATATATTAGTACAGATACACATTGATCGGTTAAGTAGTTAACCCGTGAAATCATCTCAAACAAACTTATATTCACTTTTATAATATTTGTATATAGATTTTTTATGCTATAGCGGGAAAACGAGCAAACGGCTCATCTTATATTAAATGAAACCGCCGCCCATATACATTTGCAATACCAGACTGTGCTGAAATGCGTTGCCGGCCTTTTAAAAGGGAATACGCTCTTTTAAGGACACCGGTCGTATCGCTCAGGAAACATCTCCGGCAGCAACTGATTCCACAATTTCGTCGCCCGTGGCAAAAAATGACGACAAAAACACAACAGTATATGACTTCCATTCAGTTAGGTGATGAAAAAAAAATTTTAAGTTTTACCTCGAAGTACGGTGGTGAAATGTAGTAGCAGGAACTAGTCCCAAATAATTCCTCCGAACACTCTTCGTTAGGTATATACGCGATAGAGGATGCAGAGTGAGGCCACATTTCTACGCAAACCTAAAGGATCAAACCGATTGGGCATTAACCGGATCGTTGATGATTCGAAAAAATCGTATTGAAATTTCCATAATTAAACGTTTTACTTATTCTCATACTCGTGAGATGAATGTTCAAATTCATCATTTCATTTATAGTTTACGTCGTACCTGCAATTGTTTGCCGCCCTGTAGGTACATAGAAGGTCTACCCCATATTAGGCCGTCACGTCTCAAAATAAAAGGGTTCGAAGGGCGTTTTTCATGTATGTGTTTATGTTGAAACAATGAACAAAGCAATTTTGTACGCATATTTGCATGGTTTACGATTTCAATATGAATGTGCTCCGTGATTTCAGCAGGTTGACCTAGATAGAGAACATATGCAGGGAAGAAAATTTCCAAATATGCATGTAAATTATTCGCTAAACGACACAATTGACAAACGTGTGAGCCGTCTCCTGGAGATCCATCAACATAACGGGGGTATACTTTTTTTAACAGATAGTAAAAAGCTTTTAATTTTTGCTCTTAAGTGATTAAGGATGTAAGGTCTAGCAATATCATAATGTTTCCTTACACACTCCTTTTGTAGATTAATTCCACCGCTTTATCTTAACTTCTTGTTTTAAACTTATCAGTTGTTCGCTGTTGAGTTCTGAATTGATAGTCTTGCCTGGTGGTTACACCACATAAGAATTTGTTCTGCTCTCACAGACACTGCACTAGGTACACCATAGATTTAGTATTAGCGCGCTGCGCTTATAAGATACACGAAGCGTGGGAGTGAGAGGTTCTTAATCAAGTACAAAATGCCCGAGAGAAAAAGAGACAGCGAATAAAGGATTATATGTTATTGTATTTATATATAGCGGCCCGGTGTGTTGTCAGTGTCAGTCAAGTGTCAGTGAAAATTGTGAATATTATTGCTAATTGTTCTATCAATATTGTAATTATTACTTTATACAATTATGGTGCCGTGTGCTGTACCTGGATGCAACGCTACTAGGCGAAATAATTCGAATTAATATACTTTTCACTGGTAAATACGATTTTATCATTGGAATTTTACGAACCATTTTTTACTTAATTTCAGCTAGAAATTGGCTTATAAATATAAGTTTTCAATATAATTTTAATTCCCATTTATATATTTGAGAATAAATAGTGTTTTTATTTAAATTCGCGAAAATAATGTATAAAATAGCAAATTGTTTGTTTACGCTAGTGCTTGACAAAGCGGTGACGTCATTACAATCGATAAAAAACTTGAATAGTTTTTTAGAAGAATACACAACATAAATATTGATTTCGTCTACTTATGTAAAAATAACATTATTCATAGATACTTATGTTTTATTTACATATTGGTAAATAAATATCGATGTTTTCAGGTTTCCACATAGTTCACCATTGATGGAAAAATGGATGCGGACTTAAAATAGACCAGATTAAACTCTTAATAGGAATTATGCTTATCTTAGAATTAAACACGTAAACGAAATTTCAATTAAGCAAGGAAACCATACGAACACATCTCAAAAAAGTGTTATAATGAGAGGGCAATAAATAAAATCATTTAAAAGTATTGAGTTCATTAATTTACTCTATCTATACTGATATTATTAAGCTGAAGAGTTTGTTTGTTTGAACTCACTTATCTCAGGAACTACTGGACCTTTCAGTTTTAGATTTCTTATTAATCGATAAAGGATATGATATGAGGCTGTACTAAAAACAATAGTAGTGGAGCAGTAAGAAAGAATGATTGAACATTTTTCCTACATAGAGCTTTCCGCTGCGTGCGCTGTGAAAACGGTTAAAGTTTCGCAAAAGTCATGTATGAGAGTTCTAAAAAAAGACCGCGACAGTATGTCTTATCTTTGAAGGTTAGCTCACAATAACTTCTTAAATTTATCTAAAATAATGCATTATTTGCGAAGGTGTTTTCATAAACATAATATTAATCCCTATGCTAATAAATATGTTACTTATCACGAAAATATTTAAAACAAATTGCCATTCACAGCATTTAATTTAAATGAATATCTTAGTTCCTCCGAGCTCAAGAGTTATCGCAGTTATTTGCTCAAAGTAACTAAGTACTGGCCACCATCGGTCACCGTCGTTATAAGTTGTAAACAATTAAAGGTTTGCTTATGCAGGATTAAAATACCCATGATTTTCTTGGTTTCTGTACGAAAAGAGACCGCCCGTTGATTTACATCACAATCGATAATAAGAACTTTTTGGCGTGAACAACACTACTTGGAACTTACGCATAGGCATTCACTAACCCATATATACTTCAATATTTTTGTCATGCCTCTAAGCCGCCTTTGTGTATCTTGTATATACTATATCTATGAGGTACACAAACGTCATCAATTGTTTTCGCGGCTTGTATTGAACTTTCTTTGTAGTAAAATAAATGTGTCGAATTGCGCCATAAGATTTCGCCATTTTAACGAAATGAAAATCAAAAAAATAATACGTATTTTCCTAAATTTAATTTAGAATTATTATTTTTTTATTATTTTTTTAAATGACACCAATACCAGCCAGTATATAGCCAAAGATATTTTATTACAAGTTCATACATACTGGGTATATGAGAAAATCATTTTGGCCATAACAATTAATTCATTTTTTTTATTGTTATAACTGGATTACAACTGTTATAAATGGACCTAAAGTCTTATCTGTATGCTTCATTCCATAGTTTTAGACGCATCGGTAAGTATTGGGTTTTACACTGACGGTTTTAATACCATTATAATAAAAAATAAGGTTCCGGTGTATTAGCATAAGTATAGTTTGAGGTTATTGAGCTGTAATAAATTTTATAACGCACGAGTAAGATTTGTTGAAGCTAGCGAACATCCAAATTTGTGTACTTATTTGAGTTTTTTGCCGAAAACTACGAGCAAGCGAGAGTTATTGGCTTTACATGAAGACAATTGACTACACACGAATACTCTTCCGTAGTTACTTAAATATAAGATTACAAAGAGCTCTTTATACTTGACTGTCGCAATTCGAAATGTGTCTCTATAAAACTGAACAAAACACGTACGGTCACATAAATGAAGCAACTGAAGCTTAATTAAAGCAAACTCATGCGTTAACTGAATGCGTAGCGCGACCCACTGGTTGCAGGCTTACTCGATTGGAATGGACTATCTCAAGGAAACCCCTGCTAAATAGGGCAGTATGTATAATATTGACGGTATAGACTTATAGAGCTACTGAGGTAGGAGCGTCAGCTCTTTGGTGTGGCCTGTTGCCTTCCAATCTGGAGCGTGCAGGTTCAAATCCCGCCGTACCAATGTCTTTACGAATTTTCTAAATTACATGTATGTTTATCCGATGCTAATACGGTGAAGAAAAACATTGCGAGAAAACCTGTACACGCCAATCCGCACTGAGCCCGCGTGGATGACTAATGCATCGTCCCTCGGTGGGGACGTGTGATGGGCTGATGATGAGAGCTACTGTTTTACCTGAGCTCATAATTAAGTAATGAATCATCGAAATCGACTAGTGAAAGTTTAAACGATAGTTCTTTTGCTCTGCTTACCACTCTTCTAATTATACTATGTAATAGTTTTGATTACGAGTGCTTATGAATGATAAACGTCACAGAAATCAGAAGTAGATTCTAAACGAGCAACGAAACTCATTGACATAGAATCCAATAGAGCATTTCCTTATCGAACACAAATAAAAATGAAAAGTGTTTATTCAGTTTAGTTCCATACAGAACACTTATGAATGTGAAATGAAGCCACTGGTTCGGACGGTAGTTTTCTACTGAAGAGAACCCAGCAAGAAATTCAGTAAAATATGTTTGTACAGAACTATTTGTTATCAAAATAATTATATAAATCAATGTTGCTAGTAAAATATTTCATTCAATCACACAGAATTTTGGCGTTGCTAAAAAGACCATTTCGGCCCTAGGATACGAACGCGACTCAAGGGTTGATTACTTAAATAGAGTGAGAAAAGTGAAGCGCTACGTACGATAAATAGCGGCATCCTTTACTTAAACTTTTTAAATAAAGATCAATAATTGAGACTCGTACAGGCCTTCATATATGTATGATAATTAACGAAACTTAACAATTAATTTTATAACCGTCGTAATATTTTGAGTTAGTTAGTAATTAGTTAGTTAACTAGTAGTTAGTTAGTTTAATAGTAAGTTATCATTAAAATCTGTTACGTAATCGTAATTAAAATTTATACGCCAGTCAATTTTACGTAATTGCTCGAAACGAGTGAAAAATCCAGAAATTTTTGTAAGCAAAAATTTAAATGTCAATTGCACTGATCTAACATTAATAATTTTAATTGGTTTCTGAAAATTTGGTTGGAGCAGATATGCAAATCAGGGTCACCCGGCAATTTTATCCGGACACCATCTTCATTTGCATTAATTTATGATGTGATTTCGACAACGCTGTTTATAAACCCTGTTAAATTGTTAATCGTTATTAGTTATCTACTACTCCAATTATAATAGGCCCGACGTCTTATCGTCGAATGTATAAAATAAAGACTATATTTTCACCGAACTACTGTTATTCTACAATAAAAAAAGCTCCACCAAAATTCATTCTATAAAAGTAAAGACTAAGTAGAACATTACAAAAAACATCTCCGGTTACTGGGATTCTAATAATTAAGGTTTCTTTTTATCATCAGCTCATGAAACGTCCCCACCGAGGAGCACGAGCCGACCCGTATAGGGTGTATAGGCCTTAGTCGTCCACGCGGGCCCAGTGCGGATTGGACGACTTCACGCACAACCTTTGAATTTTTACGTAGGCGTGCGCAGTTTTCCTCAAAATGTTTTCCTTCACCGTAATTTTTAGTTAAAGGTTGTTTCAAACAGAGGCAAGGTTAAAAGGTGCATAAAAACAATCAAAGCACTTCCAGGTGCCTTTACTCTCTAGTATTAAACATTTCCTCGTAGTACTAGTAGACTCTTAATAGCACTCATGGGAAGTAACCGGGGATGGAGCTATTTTGAAAGGCACTATTTAGTTTTCCAAATATACTCGTCTACATACTAAATTTTGGGTGGTGGATAAATTACTGAAATTAAAATTATCTAAACGCGTAGGTGTGTCGGTGGCTCAATGGTGTGGACTGTTACCCTCCTACCGGGAGGGCTGAGGTTCAAATCCCACCACGTAGCAATGTATTTTCAAATTTTCGAAAATATATGTACGTTATCCGTCGCTCTTACAGTGATCCTATTTTTTAACCGACTTCGAAAATGGATGTTACATACATACAATGTTACAATTCGACCGTATAATATATGCTTTTTTCAAGTTTGTTCGCGGATATCTTCGTCTTATATAAACCGATTTTGATTATTCTAATTTTGGAAAGAGGAGACTTTAGGGGTAGCTTCATGGTAAGGAAGTCAGGGTCTGATGATGGAAACCAGCGAAATCGAGAGATTTTTTTTTATATCTGTTTGCGGATATATTTTTTTATCCTCTATAGGCAGACATTTGACCGCCATCTCATCTGATGGTAAGTGATGATGCGGCCGAGGATGGGAACATGCCTGCCTAGAAACAGCCTATTCACTCTTGCCGATATCTTGTATACGAACCGATTATGGTGATTTTGTTGATAAAGGATACTTCAGAGGCGGTCCCATGATAAGGAAGTAAAGGCTTGATGACTACAGAAATCGAGGGAATTTCCAAACAAAAAATATAAACAAATTAAATAAAAAAAAAATTTTAGCTAGGTATGACCGTTCATATGGAACACCCCTTTTTTCTGAAACTATAAGAACTATACTACTTTCTGTTGAAACTTTGTAAATATATTTATGCTGTGAACAATATCAAGATTTTCATAAGAACTTGAACTGAAACACAAAATTGTTTTTCTTCACGCCAAGGGTATATATAAAAATGGTAGTTAAAGTTTTTTACTTATTATTAAATCCAGAAAACTAATTGGCGATAACGAGTACCTAACTCGTTAATTCCAAACTGCAAACATGTTTGTCGGTTTTTTACAGGCTCTACTTTGGTGAGTGTTCTTTCGTGTTCCATGCACTGATCTCATCGTCTCCCTTTCACCACAGATCATTAAGGCCTACTGAAAAATTTCATCAGTCTGTAGCTGACATTTCCCGTATTCGGACTAAGCGTTTCGCGTCTACTTTCATTATGCGTACTGCAAATGAATGGAATGACCTGCCTGCGTCCGTGTTCCCGACCACATAAAACCCTATGGCAATTAAAAAAACGAGTGAATAAGCTTTTTCTGGGCAAGCTCGCTCTATCTTACAGCACGTCTGTTCCACTAGGATAGTCTGTGCTTAAGAGTAAACTCATCATGAATTGAAAAAACACTCTTATTACGAGATAAATCTGTAGTAGGTGCCTTAGTAAATAATTATTTTATATTATGTTACTTGCTACTACGGAACTCTTCATAACGAGTCCGACTCGTACTTGGCCACTTTTTTATTCTCTGAACCACAGTTTTGCATTAATAGTATATGTACATACATAACGCATATACTCATGAAGCGGTAATTGTAATAAATAACAAAGTTTTATAGGTCTAACAGTTGCCGTATGACTGTATTTGTATAGACATTATTCGGGTGTGGCAAAGACTGCTTCCTTTCATCCTTAATCATGAAAATAATGTGCTGGGCTATTAATAACCACAACAAAATATTGACGACCCATTTGGTGTAATGGTTGAGACGTCGGCTACTACACCAAGAGTTCCGGGTTCGATTCCCGGGCAGTACAAACATGGTGCATGAACATGTCTGTTTGTATTGGTCTGGGTGTTTCTATGTATAATACAAAAAAACTATATAAGTATATTTATCCGTTATTCGTACCCATACTACTGGCTTCACGCTTAACTCGTGGCTAGATGCCACTGTGTGAATGTCAGTGGATATTTACTATTATTGTGTGAAGCGTCACGAAATTCACATATTCAAATCTTTGCAGGTGCTATAAGGCTAGTTCGCATGGACGACGCGGAGGTTCCGGGCGATTGGCACCGGACGGCGCGCGCCGCCTGTCTGCCTACGCCCTTATCTGCATAGTGGTGAGTAAAAGGCTTGGCTTCAGTGCTGGTGACAAGCTTATAGCGGAAAGCGGTTAGGTGCGCGTTAGGTTACAAGATATTATGGAAAAGCACCACATATGGGGTAACTGCCTCTATGATCAATTGGGCACAGCGTTCGGCTTAGTTCGTCGATGTGGATTCGAACTCCGCGGGCAAAAATCACATTATGTAATTTTTCTAGATGGGGTAAAACTTTGCAGGCTGAATCAACTGATTGTCCGAAAAGAAAGATGATTTCGTGTTTAGGGGGTCACGTGAAGCCGTCGGTCCCGGTTACAATTTTATGAACGTAGTCGTTACCTTTGGGGGAGACCTATGTACAGCAGTGGACTGCGATAGGTTAAAGAGAGAGAGAGTCGTTAACACCCACCAATCCGCTTTGGGCCCGCGTGGTGGGTTTACGGTCCAATCTCCCATGGCTATGCCGCATGGAAGATATCTTAGCAGCAGTGGGACATAAGAGGCTGATGATGATGAATTAAGGCTTCTAACGCGTCTGTTGAAAGTTAATGAATTGTTGATTATTCCCATCATCATAATCATAATCAGCTCATTAAACGTCCCTACCGTATAGAATATAAAGGCCTTAGTCGTCCACGCGGGCCCAGTGCGGATTGGCCGACTTTACGCACAACCTTTGAAACTCTACACAGGCGTGTGTAGTTTCTCCACGATGTTTTCTTTCACCGTGAGAGCATCGGATAACGTACATATAATTTCGAAAATTCAAAAAAACATTGGTACGTGGCGGGATTCAAACCAGCGCCCACCCGATCTAAAGGTCAATCTACACCACTGAGCCACCGTCGCTCTTTGAAATTTCATTTACTTGTAAATGTAAATGTTTTATTCCTAATCAAACTGTTTAGTCGCTTTATGTCGATAGTTGTACCGCTCGCAGTTGGACCCGAACTTAGTTTAGAACCATGACAGTGATTGAGGTAAGATTGGAATGAAAGGGAAGATGATATTTAAGTGGCAAGTGGGATCCGGACTGATGGTACTGTTAAATCAGTTTGGGCAACGTGTCAAGTTGGAATCATGTTATTTAATGCAATAATGATCTCTCGAAATGTTTCGAAATGGAAAGGGTTCGCAGAACTTTTGAATAGTTCAGAGATTTATTGAAGCCAAGCTCTGAGAGACTTGGACTCTTACCGTAGGGCTGGTTCATAAGTTCAAGGTCACCGTGCCATGGAGCGTGCGATGCTCGGAATATCTCTGGCGAACAGAATCCGTAATGATGTTATCCGACGGAGAACTAAGGTCGTCGACATTGCGTGAAGGATCGGCACTCTGAAGTGGAATTGGGCTGGCCATGTCTCTACACGATCCGATGGATGGTAGAGCCGGAATGTATTGGAGTGGAGACCTTTTTTGGGCACTCGAAGTGTGGTACGTTCTGTGGCGCGGTGGTCTGATGACCTGCGAAGGGTTGCTGGCGGCGGATGGATGCGAGCTGCTCAGGATCGGAATGGTTGGTGCTCTTTGGGTGTTCAGCAGTGGACGAAGGTTGACTGATTGAAGGTCTGAGTAAAAGGTTTATAATTATACGATAACTTTATATATTGAATGCAGTCTAAAACACATTTTAGGACTTAATATTACAAAAAAGCAAAAATCCTTCCTTTTGTATATTTAAAATAATAACTACGCGTCTACATACATATTAGCTTTATTTGTAGGGGTACTGTAGGCTACTACTCGCTTGCGCTTTTGTACTCGCGACTCGCCGTCACTTGAAGCTCAGTAAGATAAGAAACGCGATTATTCTACGGTTCCAAGAGCTCGTCAGCGAAATGGATCATTTGTATGTATTCGCCGATTGTTTTCGCTAAGCTGCCTTCTTAATCTGCGAATGAATGAAGAGCGCGCCCGCCGATATCACGAATGAGAAATTGATTCAGTCAGGCCAAAGTGTTACGATGAATAAAAGATTAGTGTTACAGACGGGGTTCCAGATGGAAAAGTAACTATTGGTTGATGCTCCGTTATTCGAGTAAAACAATTGTGTGATAATTGTCAATCATTCAATGCTTAGGACAAATCAGGACGCATAAATTCAGGTGAACTTAATAGGTGAAAGAGCAACCTGCTCAGCCGTAAACAACTGTTTCTCTACACGGAATAATGTCAAATGAAATTAGTACAAAGTCTTAATTTAAGAACCGTGAAGAAATCAGTAAGCTCATAAATTGATTGTGCTAGCTAAATGTCATTTACAGCTTGTGACTTATGAATAAAGTTATTACTACAGAATTCTCGTTAGGTGATCCTAATACTTACGCTTTGACCTTTCAAAAGTCATTCCATCATTACGCTACGCTCCAAGACGGTCTCCACTTCAGAAGTTGTCTGCTCCAACGGCCATCGGTTCTGCGACATACGTGATCTCACTGCCACTTCAGTTCATTGACCCGGCAAACTAAGTCAACTTTCAAAAATAACAACATCATTATACGATTTCATCCTTGAGAGCAACCCCGTTCATATCTCGGTCAATAACGTAACTTTATTTACCAGTACAATACTAAAATAGACCCGTTTGTTGCAGTTCAGTATCGAAAAGCTGATCAGATGGTATCTTCACCCGAACAATAAACAGGCCTCGACTGCACCATGAACGTAACGGAAGCGACGATCGACGTCAACAGGTCCACGCCTATATTCACAATAGGCACTAGTTTTATAACTCAATGGTAAGTTCAAGTTCTTCTTTACTAGCTGGTAGACTCGATACTGAGTCGTCTACGTAGGTACCACGGCAGTGCTAGATATCGTCCTGTAAAATACGAGATCTAGCCACTTTGGTGTTTCGGGATGAGGGCACTGTATCAACAGATTTTCGGTACTAAAAATGATGAAGACGTTTAGAGTGTCTAAAAAATCGTCTTCATGACCGATGAAATAGTAACTAGATCTAGCCTTAAAAGGGTTAAGGTGGCAACACTGGTAGGCAGTCAAATAAATGCGTAATAAGCTCTAAAGTCAAACTATAGAGAAATTAAGTACACACTCAGAACTAGGTACAGACGGCGAACAGATAACATCAAAGGTCAATTCTTACAGAATTGAGTTCCAGCCCTCAGTCGTAGTACTTTTTCAACATTCGTTTCATTAATCTTGGCTTACAGCTCAATAGAGGGTTTTTCATCCAGCTATAAATTACCTGCCACGCGCTTTTGCCATTACACAGTGTTAAAATTAAGGCAGACGAAGTCCATTCGATGTATTGATTAAATAATCGCGTCCCTTAAAGTTAACTTTGAGTTTGTATGTTGGTTTGAAAGTCTCTGTCTGGACGTTAAGATTTGATCGTTGACCCAGGGATTGTGGGTTAAATACAATGAGGAGTGCGTATAGTGAAAGTCACTTGGTTTGATTTTTACAGGTAATTAAGTTATTGTAAGAATAAACCACCTGTTTTCTGAAAATAAACATGATTCCGTATTCATATTCATTTATTCCATGCATTGTGTGGTTAACAACATAGGTATTAAGTTTACACATAAACCCTGCAAGGGCACAGCAATAAAGTTAAATTAATTGATCTTAGAAGCTAATACTTATGAAATTATCATATAGGTATTAAATTAAACAATTTAAAATTAAGGCATGAAAAGCAAAACATCGTACATCGGAACGCACGTAAAGCGGTCGATTCCCGCCGTTAATATGGCGAACGTTACATAAACTCGAACTTAAAATATCTTTATTCAAATAAATATTTTCCCGATAAGCATAACAATGGGGAGATTGGCCTACGGCCAATCTCCCCATTGTTATGCTGTGGAAAAGCCTGTGTCCTGCAGTGAGCCGTTTAGGCTGATATGATAGGCAAAAAAAACTAACATTTATTTGAATTTGGAATCATAATATTTTTTCATAAGCATTGCTTGTGCTCTAGCAGACCTTTGTTTGCGAAAGCAAACGGATCATTAACCTTTCTGAGGGTTCTGCACTTGACATAATGATATTTTTGTGACGCCGTTTGTTACCAAAAGAAATGAATGTGATATCCAAATTTAAGCAAACGTAAAACTTTTTTGTACGAATTTTTACATTTCATACTATAAACCTGTTATAAAGTTTAATAAAACCGAACTAAAGGGAAGTTTTCTAATTCCAATCGTACCAAAAATCTTTCATTTAAAACTATTATACCTAAAAACCCACAAATAAATAAAAGTTATAGCAATTGATTGCTCTAGCCCTTCTTTAAGAATTTAACTTATAATGAGGCGCCTAAACATTTGATAACTAAAATATTATACTGTTTGCCGTCCGTACTCAACTACTGTGACACAGTATATAATAAATATAAAAAATATCCACTGTCGCAATCCAAGCACCATCCATTCCCAAACTACCTAATATATGTAATATGGGTACTAAACATTGGATAAATATACTTTTGTATTTTTTAAAAAAGTCATATATAGAAACACCAGATCAATACAAACAGATATGTTCATGCACACAAATGCTTGCACTGTCTGGGCTTTGAACCCGAAACCCTTGGTGTAATAGAATACATTTCAACGATTACACAATGTGGTATATTGTGGAATCAGTTGCTGCCGGAGATATTTCCTGAGCGATACAACCTGGCGACCTTTAAAAAAGCGTATTCCCTTTGAAAGGCGGCAACGCATTTCAGTGCCATCTAGTATTACGAATGTACATGGGCGGCGGTGTCATTATACATCAGATGAGCCGTTTGCTCGTTTGCCTGCTGTAAGCATAAAAAAAATATTCTATGTTATGTTACGGAGTTCGGTTTCCGCACTTAGTCCGTGTAGTGGACCATTGTGCGTAAGCCGTGTCGGCCCTCTGGTCATTCCCGCCAGCCCACCTCCCTCCAAAAGCAGATGAGTCTTCCCGGTCTCCTCAGGGCATCCGCGACTGTTACCGGTGAGCCGATAGTCTTCTTGCGGATCTGGGCTACGCCTGTGCACCTAAGAAGCACATGCGCCACCGTTTCCTCCTCCTCCATGCACGCTCTGCACAGAGGACTGTCCGTGATACCTATTGTGTAAAAGTGATTGTTTAGTGCGCAGTGTCCAGTGATGATCCCCGTCACCAGTCTAAGGCTATTTCTGTCCATCCGTAGAAGACGTCTAGACAGTTTCCTGTCCAGGGATGGCATGGCCTCCCTGTCTGTCCCCTGTGTCTGTGTGTGGTCTCTTAGCCAGTTTTTGATCTGTTTAAAAAAAAATATTACCGATATACTATTCTGGCTGATAGAACAGCTAAACTGGTACAACGAATACAGAATGCGTGTGCCTGTTTCTGATCCCCACATTCCCTGCGGACACATGTGACACCATTCCTAAGAATCGCAAACCTATTAAAGATAGATGCTCGTAGGAAGCTTCATTTTGCCACTTTGATGTTTGGCATAGTGCACACGAGTGAACCGCAATATCTCTTTGATATGTGTGGGCCCCGGACCAGAGAAAATATGCAATCAGAGCTTGTACCTATGTATTTATTTTGCAACGCAGACTCATTCTTCTTCTTATCGATTGCACACTTTCAGGCAATGAAAGAAATTTATAAAATAAAATTATAGCACTAAAACCTTTTGTGAAAACCGCATCGAAATCGCTTCAGCAAAACGCGGGATAATCGCGGACAAACATACATACTAACCTCCTTTTTTGAAGTCGGTTAACAAGTTTACATGTCAGAGATAACAGTCATGTGTTTTTATTTCTGTCTTGGTTTTGGCCCATACTTTAACAAACACAATGAAGTAACATTGTGTTAAAGTATGGGTCATTAAATGCTATTAACTTACCTGTGCAATCAACAAGTTAAATGTTGACAAACACTTCATTATGAAACAATTGCATATTAAATTCAATCAGAATATTTATTTTTTCCGCAATTTGTTTGTTGAATTCAATGAAGGTTTCTACAAATTCTACCGGGAACTCGATGTGGGAATGTTTCCAATTCATCGTTTTATAGAAAATCCGTGTTCTATATATTATTATTGTCCAATCAAGTTGAAACTTTTTAGATAGATTTACCATGAGTATTTTACATTTAAACGTTAGTCCAACTAAAAGAGTAACTTAATACGTTTAAAATATTTTTATGAAATTATCATGACTAATTTAATCTAACGGGCGATGCATTGGAACTTATTAAAACATCAAATCTCCTCCACCACGACAATAAATTGTTCGACAAACATAACCAAATTAATATCCATCCAAGTCATGTTCAAACCTGAAACCACTAGATCTTTGAACAGTTAACATTAAGGTATAAAATCAAAGCTTTATGATTATTGCAAATAGGTTAACATAAAATTTTCTCTTCGACTTGTCTATTGCTTTTACAAGTGGGTTCTATTAAGTTAACGTACTCCTTAAGAGTCATGGTATGGGTGATCCAATAAAATTATGCAAGCTACAAACGTTTTGTAGGTTTTTTTTTTATTTTCACGTCCTGTATGTTATTACATTATTGTTAAATATTAAGCCCAATTTTTTTCCAAATATATTAAACCCAAATTTTCTGTTAGTGTATGATTGAGATAATGATTGACAACTTTAAAGACAAAAAATAAAATTATAGTCCAAGAGTTACATATTAACTGTCACTTTTATTCCAGGAAACTTCAAAAGCTGAAGCAAAAAACGTGTCTCTCCGCCGGGAACTTCCAGGATTGCCAGGGAACATTTTTCTCTTGGCCAATGGCACTAATTACACTGACATCTACTTAATAAACAGCACCGTTGAGAACATACTTGCGGCTAACGGAGAAACGGTAAGTAATAGTCGTGGGCAGTTGTTGAATTTTTTTGAGAACGAGACGTACCCGTTTTTCTAGAAATAAAGCGGTTCCTCGAACTGTTCTAGTTGCAACTGGTTTCATCGTTGCACGTAAGTATAGTTCGTCGACGTAAATATAGTTTGCCGACGTGAATATAGTTCGTGAATGTGAATATAGTTGGCGGACGTAAATTTGGTTCGCGGACTTATATACCTAGTTTGCGAGTAGATATAATTTGGACAGTAATTTGGCATGTAAAATGATTATAAAACTGGTAGTAAATAGCATTCACATACATACAGTCCCGAAACAGACGTACATAATACTTATATATTACGGACGGTTGTACCTAAGTCGCAGTTTGTGTTCCAATAAAGAAGAATACTTTGTGTTTACTGTTATTATGAGTATGAGTAGTTTGTTGCTGTTTCAAATGTTGAAACAGAACAAACAAAAGTAAAATGACACTTCTGTTATTACATACATTGATGATGGACACATTATTAATTCATAGATTAATAAGATGGGGTAGACCTATGTCCAACAGTGGACTGCGATAAGTTAAAGAGAGAGAGATTAATAGAAGTGACAAAAGTCATATTGTTGCAACATCGTCTGCAACTTTAAATACGTGTATCTGTAGTCCATTAAAAGTAACAAAGTTGTAAAATACTTACAAAATGTATATTTTAAATACCATCAGAAAAAATCCAAGAAGATCGTATTCCCATTTATCACGTTTCTGTATTTTTGGTATTGCAAATGAACTTAACAAAATAATAAATAATTCTGCCTAAACAACATCACTTCTACAGATCACTCTACGTATCTTGCCCCAATTTCGTCTTGGTCACTTGAATATATAATTCGATTAAATAAAAAAACATACAAAATGGTTGCAAATAAAAAAACTTATATAAAAAGAATCGCAAGAATCCCATAGTCAACAGAGAATAAAGTTCATTTCTTAAACCAGAACCCAAGGGTCCCATTTCATACAAAAACGTTTACTTCCGTCGAATGTCGCTAGCAGTAACCGTTGATGTGCCTCTAAAGTATTTCATTTCGTTGTCATAAAGTCCAAAGTTATAGAAAAAACCGTGTCCTCTGAAGGAAACTGTTTGCGCTAAGATAAAATAACTGAAGCCGTTGTTTGCAGGAAACTGTGTACAACTTGTATTCTATGGTACATTATGTTTTTTGCTAGAACAGTATTCTTTGTGGAACAGCAAAATAATAACAAGACGTTTTACAAATAATTACTACCTTCATCATCATCATCATCAGCTCATTAAACGTCCCCACCGAGGGGCACGAGCCTACCCGTATAGGGTGATTAGGCTTTGTCGTCACGCGGGCCCAGTGCGGATTGGACGACTTCACACCAACCTTCGAATCTCTTCGCAGGCGTGCATGAAGGTTTCCTCACATGTTTTTCCTTCACCGTAGAGCGTCGGATAACGTACATATATTTTTCGAAAATTCGAAATACATTGGTACGTGTCGGGATTTGAACCTCAGCCCTCCGGTAGGAAGGCGACAGTCCACACCACTGAGCCACGACGCTCGAATTACTACCTATTATCAGAAATATTGTTACTTTAGTTATGATCAGCTGATACTCGTATTCTCACGCAGTGTGCTTAACTATATCGTTACTTTTTAAAAAAACAACATACATTCACGTCTATAATATTAGTATTATTTATTTAGTGATTCCTATCTAGCTATAAAAAAATGTTACGCTTTTGTGAACTTTTTGAATACGGTTCTTTTTCCCATGCTACTTCCTTAAGTAACCTCAGTATCTAAGGCTTCTTAGTATGAACTGAGGTGGTATTTTGTACAGTGATTTATTAATTCGATATCAGCTAAGCCCATATGTTTACTCTTAATAACACTTTATATAAAAGGCGTACTCAGGTAATAATTGATTGTAGCCATTGTTGTATCTAATATCACAATGATGAACGCTCAGAATGAAAGGTTGGCTTTCAAGAACGGACAGTTTAATAGCAATTCAATATAGATATTAATGATTTGAAATAAATTTCCTCTTTATAGTCATTTGTTATTATATGTAGAATGGGTTATAAGCTTTTGTCTATATTAGAATGTATCTTTGTCTGTTCATCACTTACATTTAAGGGAATTTTCTCATTTTCAAAGTATATACTGGTATTAAAACCTTTTGTTTAATATACAGTATTATTACTACTAATTTAAGGTAGGCTTGTGATTGTTACTAAAAAATGGATAATCGTAATTATTATATTTTATAGTATAAATACATACATATTATATGTTCAAACGGCCACGTTCATGTTTAGAAATGTGTGTACTATCCGGAGATCGAACCCGGAACCCTTAGTGCATATGTGTATGCTATTATTTTGCATATAAATATGAATATCAGTTGTTGCCACAGTTATTTCCTGAGCGATACGACCTATTATTGATTTATAACGACATATTTTCATTTAATGGGCCAGACTCGTATATTCTCTCTGGTATTGCAAATGTGCGGCGGTTTCATTTAATATCAGATGAGACGTTTGCTCATGCCAGCAACTCATTGGCGATAGGAATCTTATTGATTCTAAGCTCTAATGTCTATCACCACAAAGGGGAAATGCTCTTGACCTGACTCTGAGGTCAAATGTTTGTCAGTTGTTTTACTGATAGTACTTTTAGTCTAAGATATGCATAAGAGTTTTCATGATATAAAGTATCTTATTAAATGTGACTGTGTGGGTTGCCTAATAAATCCTGACGAGGATATAATCGAATAATTATATAAAAGGTATTTTTTTAATACCTTCACCGATCAAGTGACCAAAAAGATTTAACACCAATTGAAAGCCCGAAACCCATATAATATGACATAAGCCTATATTTGATAAATAGTTCTTCCGAACTTCATGCACTTATCCATTCGCATTACATCATAGGTCTTCAAGACGTATAGCAAGATTTCATACGTTATAGTCGACATCCCCATATTCGACTAACGTTTTGCGTCTATTTTTAATATGCGAACTAGAAATTTCTAGTATTCTGTTCATTTTTTTGGATTTATTGTAATGTGATGTCGTTTATGGAGAAAATAAAAGTTTATAATATTAATAAATGGAATGTATGTTTCAATTCACATGAATATAGTTCAAAAAGCGAGTGAAATACTTTTCTGTGCAAGTCGCTATCATCTAGATCACCTCGCTGCCACCTGGATAGTCTATGTTAAAAAGCAATCCATTAGAAATAAAAGGGCAAGAATAATACGTCAATGAAATTTGTAAAATAATTTTCATTTGTTATGTATATGAATAACTGACGAAATGTCTATTGTTTGTTATCCTGTCTCTTAAAAGGATGAAGAGTGCCGAGCTTAAGAATGACAAAAAGGATATAGCTTTTCGGCTCGGAGTACCTACACTGAAAATAATATCTGTATTTTCTGTTGAAGCTATACATATGTACGTATAGGTTTATATTCTTAATATTGTAGGATGTAATGGCTTATGTTTTGACATCTGTTTTGTTCCAAACCGGAACTGCAAAGTTATCAACACGTACGGAAAATAAATACATTATTTCATGAGTTTCATCAAGGCCAATTCATTGATTTTGAAACCTTGAATTTTTTTGATAATTTTTGCTTTTTTTATGCTATCGCAGGCAAACGAGCAAACGGCTCATCTGGTGGTAAATGTCACCGCCGCCCATGTACATTTGCAATACCAGAGGGCACTGAAATGCGTTGCTGGCCTTTCAACACGGAATACGCTCTGTTTTTGAAGGTCGCCAGGTCGTATCGCTCAGGAAATATCTCCAGCAGCAACTGATTCCACAATTTCGTCGTTCGTTCGTTATAGAAATAAGTCTCCCTGAATGAATGAATAATAAACGTGGGTTAATAACAAAGGTATTCTATGATTGCTAATTCTGCTTTATGATGATTGAACACGACTTTCCCACCAGAATGAGCACTGAGTTTTAAATTGTTTCCTGATGTTGATGAATTATTTAATTAATTATTTAAATTAAATAAATGTTATTTTGTTTTGTTGGCAGCAAGCTGTTCTCCCGCCGTTCCCTCTATGGCTTGCCGCTATCTTTACCACGTGTCTCGTGCTTGTGATCCTGCTCACTGTCAGTGGAAATGTACTGGTATTGCTGGCCTTTTTGGTGGACCGAACAATAAGACAGCCGAGTAATTATTTCATAGCGTCACTGGCAGCTACAGACTTGTTGATTGGTAAGTCGGATTTCATAATTTTATGTGTAATGAAATTTTTAATAAGTCACCTATTCATAGTTGTATTATCTTAATTTCATTTTCATTGTTTTTATCATATCATACACGAAATTAAATTAACTGCACTTTGAAAATAATTTGATATTGTATTTTCACGAAAAATTTGTGTACTTCGTAAAGTTTTGAGTAAGCGAATTATATAACACACTTAATTTTGCCTTCATTATTATATTGTTATACCATCTTATCTTTTGATTGAGCCGTGCAATATTTCCATCAAATTTTATAGAGAGTATAACTGAAGAAAGATAAATCAAGTCTCTGCTCTCACAATGAAAAAAGCAATCAACGCATAAAATTTATTAGATTCTAGGTTCATTCGAGGATGAATTCTTGGAACCTTTAATTAAGAGAGCGAAAAATGCTTACTCTCACTCACCGAGGAAATTTGAGTCGAATCGGGTTTACAAAATGTGAATAGAAATTCCATTGTCCGCAGGTACACTGTCGCTTCCGTTTTACACTGACTACGTTTTAAAAGGATACTGGCATCTGGGGCCATTATTGTGCGATCTTTGGCTCTCCGTCGACTACACTGTTTGTCTCGTCTCTCAGTACACAGTCTTACTCATAACTGTCGACCGATTTTGTAGCGTCAAAATTGCAGCAAGATACAGGGCGTGGCGAACAAAAAATCGAGTCATATGGATGGTTACAGTTACATGGATAATACCAGCTTTGCTATTTTTTACAACCATTTTCGGATGGGAGCACTTTGTCGGGTACAGGGATTTACAAGAAGGAGAGTGCGCTGTTCAGTTTCTTAAAGATCCGGTTTTCAATACTGCGCTGATCATTGGCTATTACTGGACCACTCTTTTTGTACTGATTGTATTATACGCGGGAATATTTAAGACTGCATATGATATGCAAAAGAAAAGCGAAGCGAAACAGAGGAAAATGCAATCAATGGTAGCTTTAAGTGCCGGATTTATGACTGGGATGGCGGGACGTGCAGCTGGTACATCTGGCTTATCTAAAGCCACAATATCGAGTGAAGAACAGATAAAAGTATCCGATACAGTTCGAAAAGATTCAACTTCAAAGGGTTCATTAGCGGCGCCGTTGCTGGCTTTGGGTGGATCAACAGATTCAAATTCAAGTCAAAAATCTTCAGCTCACAAAAGTAGCGCAACTGTGACCGGTACCTCAACTACTCAAGACTCTGATGTTGATAGAAAAGAAGATCAAATAGAAGCTGAGAGGTCTAGTAGTCCAGCTTTCGATTCGGATGAAGAAAGTACAACCCTGACAAATTCTAAAAAACGGCCTTCGGTAGCTAATTTAGTTATGCAAACTGGTACTTTACAATTACTAAATAATATGCGGTTGAATGGTGGTATGTTGATTAAGCCCGACAATAAACACTCGCCTTCTTTTAAATCCGAATTAGACAAAACGAAAACGTCTTTGTCACAGATATCAGAGAAAAGCTTGTTCGATTCGGAAATTCATGAAACATATCAATGTAGTGTTCACGTCGTGCAAGTAGCAACGACTTCAGCGTCTAGCATCATGTCCCCTGTTTCTTCAGGTATTGCCACACCGTCCGAACAGAGGGAAGTTTCCACTACTATCGCTCAACGAATTATTCCACCACCATCGAATTCGGTGTAGCCCTCCCGTTTCTGAAAGCCCACCGTCTCAATCCGAATGTTCCAGGACAAAGACTGTCAGAGTGGTTAAGAGTGACGGTACTTCATATGACGTTCTTGTGGGCATGGATGGTGCTGATTTAAAATTCATGGATGAAAGTTCTGTCATACTAGCCTCACCAACTTTCGAGAGTCCTCCGTCATCAATGACGTTTCCCACTGCAACAGAACCTTCATCGCCACCAACTTTAAATTCAGGTAATGTTACTAATACCTCACTGTTGCAAGCAGCTCTTATACGAGCTACTGCTGAAGCTCAAACGGTGCAACCTAAATCTAGCTGCTCTCCGCCTCTACACATTAAGGTTAATACTGAGGGTAAGCTTGACCATGGGTGAAAGGTCGAAGCCCGTGATCACACTTGTATCGTCATCCAATAATAATGAGCCTTCATCCGAGCAAATCGAAACTAAAATTTCACCCTTAAAACTAAATCCAGTAAGCCCAGCTGTTGAAAACAGCGACATTTCAAGCACTGCAGCAACTGGGTCAGGCCGCGGTAATTCCAAGAAGGAGTTCGTAAAAAACATTGGAAAAAAATTAAAAGCTAAACGTTCGAAGCGGGACGGTTTGTTCCCAAGCATCGGACGTCAGAAGTCAAAGTCAGAAAATAGGGCGAGGAAAGCTTTTAGAACCATTTCGTTCATCTTAGGTGCTTTTGTAGTTTGTTGGACCCCATACCATATATTGGCGTTAGTCGAGGGATTTTGTACGAACCCGCCTTGTATTAATAAGCATCTGTATATGTTTTCATATTTTTTATGTTACGCGAACAGCCCAATAAATCCATTTTGCTATGCTTTAGCCAATCAGCAATTTAAGAAAACTTTCACAAGACTCCTTCGTGGTGACTTCCACATCACCCTAGTCCATGTATGTTGGCTACAAGGCGTAATAAGCCCAACTTCTGAATTTGCTCGGAACGATACGTTCACAATATATCTGATGTTCTATGTTCAGTTGTTGCTAATAAGACAATGCAGGTCGTTCACCGACTTTGTTAAGTATTCGTATGCTTTCGGTGTATAGACATATGGAAAAAATGAATAAAATAATTTAGCTACTATGAGCCACATGGTCTACCATAAGAAGACATGTATGCATCTGTTTTAGTACGAGTATAAACTCAAATCAAATTATTTCAAAAAAAATAAACAGAAATGCCATATTAGCTCATATTTTACGTGAATATAGTAGACTTTTTGCCTGAACTAGAACCTGTTTTTCAGGCAACTGTGTTACAGGATAAATAGTTAGAATATTTATTCAAACGTATAAAAGAAAACGTCGGCTTTAAAAGCAAATCTTGAAAGATTGTTCTTAATAATGTGTACTTATAATAGTAGAGTTGTATATTTATAAAGTTTTTATTTTATCTTTGAAGTTCAGAACTGACAATAAATTGTTAGATGTATATAAATGTTAGATTAAATGTTATTCAAAGTCTCTTTATATTTCTAGTTAAGTGTGTAATTATTTAAGCTATTAGATGAAACATAGCAAATATTTACTTGAAAATGGTGTTGTTAGATTTATGTATTGAATATTGCTTAAGATACCTTAGAGTTATAAATGTCGTATAGTGTCAATGAGTAGACCATTTTTCCCTTTTTCTTTTTTTTGTATATAATATTTCAGTATTCAACACATAAAAACTTCAAAGCATTTCTCATTGAAATAATTTCCGATGACCTCTTACGTTGAGCTTATATTGGTTTTTTTTTCGTCTACTCATAGTAACAAAACGACTGTAGTAAGTAATAACGCTTAAAAGCTTTGAGCCTTGAGCCCAGCTAAAGTTTTTCAGCGTTAAAATACTAGTCAATTACCTATATAAGTTAGATTTGTATTTTATACGGGCCTAAAACCGTTACCTTATTTAATTATAGAAATGCATAAAAATCTAATTTGTTTGTAAATCCATAAACAAATGTTAGAATAAAAATGAATGAATATTGCATATTTTTATGGTACCTAAATAAATTATATTTTGATTAAGGTTTTTGTATCAAAATTTAATATTTTCATAAGATCTGTTCGATGAAAATGTAAAGATCTTTCCATAATGCCTTTGATGATTCAGCTATTTCTTATATGTCTACATAACTTCTAGTCGACCACATAGTTACTTATAGAATTTTAATAAGAGACAATGTAATGTATATTTCATGTACAATTAATTATAAGTTCATAATCAAAAATATAAGAAAGACAAAAGTGAAATAATGGTAGTTAGAGTTAATTGAAATTTTATCAAGAAAAGAAATAGACTATGGTAGTAAGTACGAATATAATTTCGACAAAGCATATAAATAATATATTAATAAATATGGTGAAGTTTGCTCTAAACATATCTTAAATGAATGTCTTAATACTAAACCTGTATTATGGGTAGAGAAATGTAGGAATAATATAAAAGAGGTAGAAATTATACAAAATACATTTTAATTTATAACTTTTTTGTTCATAAATAATTGAGTGCCTATTGTCTAATATTAGTATTGTAATTGAAATTACTCATTCGATAAATAATTATTTTGACTTGTTTTCAAGAACACCTTTAGCTGATTGCTTTTGCAATAGACCGTATAATTTGTTTAACTTAGGTTTCTCGCATAGTTTATTACAAACAAAAATAACTTATAGTTTTACATAACTTATATCTACCTCTTTTATCTTATTAATCAACTGCGGCTTTCAAGCAAAGTTTGAATTCTGGCTTGACCTGGCCAAGGAAATAATTAAAAATATAAATGTCATAGGTATTAATTGTTGTATTTATTTACTATAAATCATCGCTACTTCTCTCTCTCTCCTCAACCTATCGCAGTCCACTGCTGGACATAGATCTTATCATCATCGCTACTTAAATAATGTCAAATCGTTGTTTATTATTTTTTAAAGGTTGAAGTTATCATCAAAACATAATCAGTGTGTTTTTGTTTACTAGAAACCAAAACTTGAACATTAAAGTGAAGTTTCCGTAAAATACCCTATTGTGCATACATTTTCAGTATCTATAAACATTTTCAATGTGTTTTACAGTCAGCCTATAATTTGATCAGCTTTATCACAGTATATTAAGAAAACCTTTGCAAATACTCAGTAAAATGATTTATAAGTAACGCAATTAAATGTGATCGTTCCAAAATAAATGATACCATGTGAAATCTATTTATTATTCATTAAATATGTTTCTCTTAAAAAATTTAATTAAATAATTTCAGTTCATAATTATCAATGCCTATCGTCAAACAATGTTGCGTTAGTTATGTGTCCATGATATTATTGTATCGTACATAATAATATGTATTGTGCTTTGTATACTGTATTCAGGTAAACAGTTGTGGCGGAAGGATTGCGTAAATAAAAATAGTCATTGCAAGTGGTTGGGTTTTATTCTATTCCTATTTCAAAATGTTCCCAACCAACCAATTGTTGCTTTTTAAAAATATTATGTCATATTTAAAATTTTTATAGTAATACATGTTAGTGTAATGGTATAATATATGGTTACGTACCTATATAGCCATTATATTCTATAAATAATTAATAAAGGGTTGATAAATATTAAAAACAACAACTCAATTATTTCCATAATTTTACTAACAGTAACAGTTTTAATAGAAATAATATTTTTTTGGATAACATGTGTGACTAAAAACTGGGACTAGGTTTTGTAAGTGAGATATTTGATCTGAAACGTTACGTTAAAACATCTATATAAAATGGTAAAGTTATCCCTTAACAACTTCAGTTTTGTTACAAGCCTTAAATTTTTATAAAATATACATCGCTTTTCTCATCGGTGGCACAATGGTGTGGACTGTCGCCTTCCTACCAGGAGGGCTGAGGTTCAAATCCCGACACGTACCAATGTGTTTTCGAATTTTCGAAAATATATGTACGTTATCCGACGCTCTTACGGTGAAGGAAAACATCGTGAGGAAACCTTCATGCACGCCTGCGAAGAGATTCGAAGGTTGTGTGTGAAGTCGTCCAATCCGCACTGGGCCCGCGTGGACGACTAAGGCCTAATCACCCTATACGGGTAGGCTCGTGCCCCTCGGTGGGGACGTTTAATGAGCTGATGATGATGATGGTACGTCGCTTTTCTACGGTAATTAAGACATTGGCACTACATTAGCAGTGAATTTATTTCTCAGTATTATTTCGTGTTTTAACTTTTTCTGTTTATGTAGTAAAAAAAGATGAAAAGCCTAATTTATATTCACACGAAATAACTAAAACGGTAGTCATATTCTGTAAAAAAGAACACTATGTGGGAAGCGAAATGTTTAATCTAATCGTTATATCACCTTGAACCTTGGAGGTTACGTACCTACCAGTAATCAAAGAAAAAGAAAAATAGAACACAAAATGGCGGAATTCAACCTACAGGTGATAGTGGCGTGACAACAAACCATCAAAATGTCGCTCTCAAAAATAAAGGGAAAGGTCAGGAGTTGTCAAACAAATAATCACAGGTTTCAAATCAAAAATAAGGAAACTTTCTTACACATAGGTAGGTATAATCTACCTTATCCTTTGAATATCAGATTGTCATAAGTGTGTTGTTAATGTATAAGATGTAGTTTACTAACCCTAACGTGTAAGAATATTGTTACTAATCTTATGACCTGGTCTGAAATAAATAAAGAATTAAATTAAAAAAATTAAATTAAATAATCTAATATCGTATTATATAATCTAATATCGTATCTTTTGGATTTAATTTCTCAATATTTTTATTATTAATGTTAGTTTAACTACATATGTCACATAGTTATTTTGCCGAGTATTGGTTTATGAGTTTTTTTGAAAGTAATTATCATATGCAACTAGTAAGAGGTACATAATTTAATAAACTTTATGGCACATATAACGAAGCACTCAACAATAAATAATATTTCATATTAATCACGCAGTTAAAAATAACCATTACTTAATAAATGTATCGATCAAACAACAATCTAAACTTATGTAAAAAGAGAAGACTACAGCAATTTGGAGAACTACAAAATTTCCACCTAGATATTCAAAGGATATCGTTCTGTTAAAAATGTACTTTTTTTCAGAACAACAATAATGTGTAAAAGTATGGATTCGTGATATGCTCACAAAACAGAGTAGAGTACAAATGCTGTTTAAACTTTCTTATTTATTACTATGCACTTTTATTTCGGGATGAGGGCACTGTGGCTTGTAAAATTACCGGGATTAAAAGACCTCACATCTTTTGCCTCAGGTGTCGGACGCAGTGCTGCATTGATGGAAATACTAACTGTTATCAGTTGTTGGTCTCTTTCAAAGCAATATTATAAGGAGAGCATCCTGACCGTTTTGGATACTTTGTATCATAAGTAAGATACCATACTTTTTTTAACCAATCAATTCCTTAAAAAAATAAAACAGTCTCTGAAGCATTCCTATTTTATATACCTATAATATAAATGACTTCGCAAATTGAATGGGTACTCTGTTGTATTCATTGATACAGTAGTACTGAACAAAATGAAGCGGTCTCATAACATTGTGCATTGTATTCTTGATAAATGTAACGAGTGCAAGATGCCGACGCAAGCGGCTGTTATCAGAGGCAGTAAGTTAACTTGATCTTTTACACATAATATAAAAAAAATTAGAATGTCTGTTTGTAATACCACAATATTTTTAGTTAATCATTAATAAATCTTTATTAAGTAAAAACATTTACATGTAAGGGTTATTACCATTAGTCACTAAACTAGGGCAGCCTGTATTTTAGGGACTAGAGTTTGAGCTTTGCACATTATATTTAAAATAGAAAAAAGAAAGGACGAACAATAAGGAAATTTCAGAATACTGGCTAATAATATTTACACGCGCGTTTGCGTGCATTGATAATTGTGTATCAGTGTAAGTAATATGATCCGACGCTCTTACGGTGAAGGAAAACATCGTGAGGAAACCTTCATGCACGCCTACGAAGAGATTCGAAGGTTGTGTCTGAAGTCGTCCAATCCGCACTGGGCCCGCGTGGACGACTAAGGCCTAATCACCCTATACGGGTAGGCTCGTGCCCCTCGGTGGGGACGTTTAATGAGCTGATGATGATGAAGTAATATGAATGTGTTTGTGTGGTGTTATTGTGGTAAAAAGTTATCTTATTGCATATGATGTTATTCGATACATACACCAAAATAAAAAATTTTTTGTCTGTCTGTTTGTTCCGGGTAATCTCTGAAACGGCGGCGGCCGGCATCTAGGCAAACTCGCATTGATGCTTAATTTTGGTTCAATGAAGTGTGAGCGAGAGAGAACGCGGGCGCGAGCGCTTTGTGGATCCTTTTTGAATGGATTTCAAAATTACGTAAATAAATTGAGTAGCAATTTGGGATAAGAATAAACGCAAATAAATGCACTTCTTTAATATTATAAAATGACGTCTTTACTAAAATGATCAGTAATCAATACTGAACTCTCAATTTTTGTAGTTATTTTTTTTATTAATTATGTATAAATACTTCGTTCAGTTCAAACCTATATACAAATTCAATATGCAATAATAGTTCGAAGTAGTAAGCCTATGACTTGATCACCAAGTTGTCAACACGCTCTGTGACAACTATCTCGCACGTTACGAGGGTGGCTACACAATGGTCTCACTAGAGCTATTATTATGTTTATGCTGACGCATTGTAATTTACTTAACGCGTCACGAGCTATTGTGAATGGAATGCTTCTTGCGGTATATGTTGATTCCCTGGTAATGAAAAAGTTTAAACTTATTAAAATTGATTATAATATAATCAGCTCATCAACGTCCCCACCGGGCACGAGCCTACTCATAAAGGAACTTTTTTAGTTATCCACGCAGGCCCAGTGCGGATTGGCCGACTTCACGCACAACCTTTGAATCCTTCGAAGGCGTACACGGGTTTCCTCATGATGTTTTCCTTCACCGTAACAACGTCGGATAGCGTACATATTATTTCGAAAATTCGAAAAGTTATTGATACGGCGGGATGAGAACCTTCGCCCTGATGATTGGAAGGCAACATTCCATGTCATTGAGCCACCGACGCTCTATAAATAAGATTATTTGCTACAAAATGAAACAAAATAATCAACACCCACCAATCCTCACTAAAGCCGCGTAGTGGCTTATGGTCCAAATTCCCCATAGCCTGATGCATGTTATCTGTTCATGAAAATAACGATTTAATAGAATTATGTATTTATGCCTGATTCGCTTCTTACGAAATCGGTACCATTCCGAAAGTAGAGTCCGGCAGTGAAACTACTAAATATTGATAATAAGTATTTCCAGTTACGCAATCTTTGAAATACATTATTTAAAAATTGCGTGTACATAAATGACAAAACTCTACAACCAATGATATACAAAGTTTCAAAGAATGACTATCAAGTTTCTTGCCGACTCTTCTCGAAGATCCTACTTATTCCGAACCAGTGGAAGAGTCATAAAAGTTTAATGTAATCAATTGACAATTCAAAAGTATTCGAAAAGAATATTTTGAAAAATATATTTACAGTTTGAGTTTAAGAATCTTGACGCTAAGTAGCAAAGTTATCAATGAACCTAGTAGAGTGGTCTGCCTGAAAGACAACTTTTTAAATCAATAAATTTAATATTTGTATTTATCACAGGTTGCAGCAAAAATTTATAATTTATTTTCTGCATGAATAATTCTTGCTACCAACAACACTTTACAACTTTTACAATTGACGATTATAAAGTATCTGTAACAGATTTATTTAAATAAAGATTTTTTTCTTTCTTTCTTTCTTACTGATAGTGGATTTTTGTATGTTATAATAAGTGAACGGGTCTGCTCGCTCACCCGGTGGTAAGTGATACGACTAACCATTGCAGAAGCAGCGTTGAGGGAAATCAATAACAGATAGATAGTAATTATTTTCCGTCCACACTGCCCTGTCTGTCACTGTCTTCCGAGACGATAGACGTCAGGCCTCTTATACCCGGTAATTTTACTGGCTGCAGTGCTCTCACCCCGAAACACAGAAGTGCAAAACACTTATATTTCACGGGACGATATCTGACACTGCGGTGTTCCAGCCGAGACGATATAGTATTGAGTTTTAAGTTAATTTTCATGACAGGGAACGCTAGTCAGTCTAGTTTATAATCTGACCTGTAACATCGGTCTAGACATCTTTGAAACATACATACGCAATGATACGCTCAGGCACTTCGGGCTAGTAATCGAGACTGGTTCGATATACGGAACATGAGAGGACTTTCATGTATCACAACTGTAAACCATATTACCAAAGTCGTAAGGCTCACCGTCGCTGATATGTGCGCTTTCATAGCTTTGTTCGATTAAAGTCAGCAGAGTTGCACGGTCAGTTTTGATAGGGGAATTTTGAACTCTAAATGCTGCTGGATAAGATAAAGATTGTTTTGATGTGGTGCCTCGTTATCTCGCCGCTAATAGTGCAACACCCTCATTCCGTTACTGCGAGCTAGTTTTAAGCGATGGCTATGATGCTATTCCATAATTAATGTGGACACGGCTTGTATTTTAGCCCCGAATATTAAGATCGATTAGTCAATATGAAACTCATAGAACTGTTATTCGCTACTTATTAGAAATGCGTAAATTACTATATAGTAAAACACACAGTATGAATCCACAAGATTAAGTCATGAGTAAAAATAATCATTGCCACAACCTCAAGCACAACATATTCTTTTTTAAATGACATTAATTGATACTAAATCATTTAGGATTTACAGCAAAAAAATCTTAAAAATTATTCTCCTACTCACAATTATATAAAAATTACCTAAATGCGTCAATTTAAAGTTTATTGCTGACCAATTATTGTAAAGTTAGCCTCTTTTTTAATGTAACCATCGAGTGTCTTGCCAGCTCTTCTCAAAGATCCTATTTATTCCGGACCGGTGGTAGAGTCATAAACATATAATAATAAAATTTGACGATTCAAATATATCTGTAAAATATTTATTTTTATAAAATATTTCGAGTTTGAGTTGGACTATATTTTTAGTCAAAATGAAAATGTTTTCATCACTCTTCTTAAATAAGACTTCACACCTCTGCTTTTAAAAATTATTTTTGTAATATCCTTAATAAATTAAGATAATAGCTAATAAAGCTTGCTAATCGTGTTCTCAGTCCCTTGAGTTTCCTCAGGACTAAAGTAATTAATAATTCCTGACTTTAGTTTTTGTCTCAATTTGATACGAAATATGGTAAAAATTACCTACATGTATCCAGTAAAGGAAAAAGGAACACATTATACTAATAAAACATAGATCACAATTTATATTGCAATTAATACAAACATTTAACGAAATGTAGCACTGATTTTAGAACTTTGTTCCTTAGACAGTTATTTTATATAATCAAGCAAGGTTTTGTATTCAACGATTCACTAGCGATCTTGTGGCCTTAATGTAACTTAAGTAAGTAATTTGGTTCGATCATAGATCATGAAATAGCCGATTACTGATCTATTTTAAGTAACGATGAACGTACAAACTGAACAGATACAGTTTGTTATTTTTAATGAAATGTGTTGCTAATAAATCTAGCTACAAACCTAATCATTATCATCACTGCAGAGCCCAGGCCTTCCCCTCCTTCTGGCATAGCTGTGGAAGAGATTGAATTAATATATTATGGTGCGTTCTGACTGCGTGTCATATCACACGCCGCGCC